>PVIJ01006864.1:0-87777 GCA_004024925.1 Scalopus aquaticus
ACTGCTGAGGGGAGCAGTGGGTGAGGCAGGAGAGGTCTGCTGCACCATGTGGGTCAGCTCCCTGGCGGGGGATCAAACTCGTGCTGCAGTGGCTGCGGATAGCTCCATAGTAACCCCTTGCACCATGAGGGAGGCCCTGCCTCTTGTACTTTTATGGGGGTGCAGATGCCACTGTCCAGCCAACAACCATCCCTGGTAGCTCTAACTTGAGCTCCACCTCACGGTGACCTCCAAGGCTCAGTCCTGTCCCACTATTCCATCCAGAGCCCTGTCCTCTGCTGTTCCCCTGCCCACCTATGCCACTCAGTACTGTGACCACACCAGGGTCATGGTCACCCACCCATATCCCAGCCCTACCTGGAGCCTCTCATGCCCCGGCCAACCTACCCTGCTACCCTGGCTCAGAGGCCCTCCTCCAGCAGGGCCTCAGTCACTTTCCCACCACCTCCACTGGCTTGCCTGGCACTTCCTTATATGTGTGCCCACCCCTAAGTCTTCTGAGAACCTCCTGTAGTCTCTACCCCAATGCTCCTGATGGTCTCAAGCCTTGCCACTTATCTATCTTGTGCCACAATGTGCCAGGTACCAGTGTCCCAGAGATATCTGCTCCTGCCCCTATGCTTCCCTGCCTGACTCCCACAACCATGGCCACCTCACATGTGAACAGACCAAGGCTCAGTCTGAGGCCTGTGGAGCTGTGATTCTGCAGGCAAATCTGGCCTGCCCTACAGCTCTGTGGAGTCCTGTGGGGGGCAGAGTATACCTTTAAGGGAAGCCAAGTGCCCAGCAAGTGGCTCATGGAATGAGGAGCTGGGGCAGGCTAGTGCTTACCTCATCACTGCCTTTCCCTGGCACAGCCAGTGTCCAGCGCTGTTGGTCCCCTGCCAGGATGGAGCCCCTGCAGAAGCCCATGTTCTCCAGGCACACAAAATCCATGACAGTATTCCTGCCCTCTGCCAGGTCCCACAGACACAGCTTCAGGTCCCGGCCCTGACTTCCAAAACCAAGAGGAGACAGGCTGTGAGCTACGAGGTGACTGGATCCCCATCCCATGTAGATGAACTTCAGCGTGCCTGTGGCTAGCCTAAGGCCAAAGGCAGGCAGAGGACCCTTTTGATGGAGAGAGAACAGTGACAGATCTCTGGGTGAGAGCACTTCAGCCAAGGAAGGAGTTTGCTGCCCTGATGTTCACACAAGTCTGCATCTCAGACTGCTGACATGCTCACAGCCCATGTGTGAGCCCGCTGGCACTCCCTGGCACCCAACTGCCATGGTCTTTCTGCTGTTCCCTCTGCTGCCAAAGTGCTGCCCTCTCTCCCTCCCTCTTTTGTGAATTAACTTTGCCGAGCTGGCATTCCCATCCTCAAATATTTTCCCAAGTGAATTTAAAACCTGTGTTCATAGAAACACCTATACATGAATGTTTACTGGAGGTCTATTCATAAAGGTCTAAACTGAAAAGAAGCATCTACAGGAGAACTGATCACCAACTGTGAACATCCATGTCATGGCGTGCCACTCAGCAACAAAGAGGAGCATGCTACAGCACAGGCAACAGCCCCAGGAATCTCAGGTGTGCTCTGCTAAGTGAGGGTAGTGGGATCCCAAAGGCTCCATTCAAAAGACATTCTAGGAGAACATGACTACAGGGAAGAAGGACGGCAGGGTGCCACTGCGGTGGGTGGCACAGACGCTTTGTAGGGTGCTAACTGTTCTGTGTGGCTCTGGGATGGCACACATGTGACCGTGGCATCAAACTCACAGAACTACACTATAGAGTGGACTTTACTGAATGTTCATTAACAAAACAATCAATCAGAATGTCAGGACCCCAGGATGGACCACAGACTGTAACAAATGTGTGGCTTACTGCACCCAAGTGGGAGAGCAGACAGGAGCTGACCAGAGGGATTCTGGAAGTGTTTCCACTAGGCACTGCAAGACTGAAGACAAATAACAGTACAGAAGAACAGGACTCTGTGGTAAATCTGTTTCTGACTGGGTATGTGTCAGAAATAAATAAATGGCGGATTGAGAGAGACAGGTTTGTCCCTGTCACAGAGAACAAAGCAGCCCATGGGAGATGATGATGGCCCCCGGGGTATTGGATTCCAATCAGAAATGAATGTATGTTTATGAAAATATATACAGACAGACACAGAGGGGCATGCAAGTGTGCACACAGTGTGGCTCGTGCACATGGATATTCCTCAGGCTGCTGCCCACGCTCAAGAGAATCCAGAACAAGAATACCACAGTAGTGACGAGTGTGCCTAGCACCCAAGTCTGGTTTCTTATCCCCTTCTCCAAAAATAGGGATCAGGTTTCTGAGAAATACCTATATCTAGGGCTGAAGTAGGGGAAACCAAAATGAGTTCTGAGTATCTTGCAGTGTCAGAAAGTGAGGAAATACTTTTAACAAGATCCAGTAAAGGATGGGGCATGTCCAAAGGACACAGGCACCAAAGCTATAACAATCTGAATAATGAAATAAATGAGGGCAGTCTGAGATTATAACTCAAGAATAAAATGACTCTCCATGAATTTAGGCTTTTGAGAGAACAGGTAAATAAATGGGACAGAAGATTTACAGAAGATTGCCAATTCAAGTAGAATTCTGCCAAAAGTAGGAAGGCTGTGAGACACAGAATATTCAGATGAGAACATAATACCTTCATAGGGCAGAATCCACTGATAGATGCTAAAATCAGTAGCAATGCGTAAGTGGAAATATGATATTCACAGAGTCTCAAAAATTTTCCCCACAAATGCAGATTGCTTGTTTTGGAAGCTCTAACATATAGCTGTAAATTCTTTTATCCTTCTTAATCTTTGTGCTCTGAGGACAAAGGCACTAGTGCTGCTGGCTCCAGTGACTCACAACGAGCCTTGTATAAAGAGGAACTTAACCCTGACCACAGGAAACCTGGTGACCAGAGATGAGTCTTTTGGACATTACACACCCCTGGATGATGGAACAAGAAGGGCACTTCACTCCGAGGATATCCTCCCAGTGGCCCATCACTCCACCGAACCCTGAGAAACCACAAAGCAAACTCAACATGAAGGACATTCTAGAAAACTCCTGGCCAGTCCTGTTCCCCAAGGTGGAAATTAGAAAAACCCAAAGAAAGAGAAGTGAGCATAGACCAAAGGGAGACCAGAAAACTTGGTCGGTTCTAAAATGCTGGTATAAATGCATGTTTATGCAAATATATACAGACAGACAGACACAGAGCTACACAGAAATGTGCATGCAGTGCGGCTCGTGCACATGGATATTCCTTATAAGGAATATTCCTACCCACAAGAGATATCCTGGAAAAGGACAGTGGTAGGAGAAGCGAGAGCTGCACAACACCTGGCATCTAGGCCCTAGTTCTACCCTAGGGCTGAGACAGACCCATTCCCAGACACTAGGGAACCCCACGATGTGCACGTGACTCTTCCCAGGCAGACCCAGAGCAACAATCCCCACTCCAGTCTGGAAAACCTGCTATGTTAGAGTTCAAATGTGCCTGGACATTCGAAATTGCATGGTGTTCATAAGGAACAAGACTTGGTGATGCTCTCTGCTAGGAGGTCTCAACTCGAATCAGCAGCGACAAAGGAGACGGATAGGAGGGGATCGGATCAGGGCACAACACAGGAGAAGCGTGCTCACACGGGGAGGTGTCCTACTCACTGCCGACAGGCTAACATGCCATGAACAGAGGGTTGGTCTGTTTTTAAGTGACTTCTCATTTGAACTGGTTTTGAACTCACAGAACAGATGTGAGAACATCAGGGAGACCTCCCATGTCTCCTTCACTGGGCCCCTTAATTGCTAACGTGGCACACTCCTGTCCTGACACATCATCCCCCTGGATAATCGCATGATCACCTTGCCACCATCATGACGCCTTCCAATGGTGAGGCGGCCCGGAACAGCCCATCACCTGCCTTAGACTCACAACTGCTCCTGTGCTGTGCCTTGATGCAGACTGCATTTGTTGTCAGCCCTCATCAGGTAAGAAATCTGGTTTTGTAGTCAGAGGACTCCCTCACAGAAAAATCTACACAACCAGCTGAAGCCACAGGCACCTCACACAGGTAAGCTGAGCAAAAGACATTAGGTCAAAAAAGCTGCCCTATGTGGCTCCATCTCTGTAAGTCAAGTGAAAACCAGACAAAATGAGTCTATGCTTTTTGGAGATGCATATTCAGACAGTGCTTGTTCCCTGCCTCCCAAGGACAAGAATGGGATGGACAGCAGGCGTGAGGGGCTCTTGGGGTCCAGCAGTGCTGCTTCCTGCCTGACAGTGGTGATGCAGCTGTGTACTCAATGAGAACACAGAGGTCTATGACATGTTCTGTGCACTTTTCTCTAAGTATGTTATATCACATAACAAAAATAAGGTAGAAAACAAACCCAGCCAGGTGGCAGTCTCACAGCCCAGGTGGACCCTTGGCTTGTGGGAGAGGCTGGGGTGTGGCAGGGCAGCCTCCTGGACCACTCGTGCTGACATGCATAGCCTGGCAAGAGACAGGGCCCCTGGATCCCACTCTATGTCCTCAGCCTCCCCTTAACATGAAAGCACACCTTCCTCCCTCAAGGGCCACCTGGTTTCCAAACACAGCTGGGCGCACAGTCTCGAGTGCAACATAAACGCACCTGGGCATTCCAAGCACCTGTACAGTCTGTTACACAGACCTCCTGACCCGTCAGTCCCTGCCAGGGAGGGCAGCCTCAGCAGCGCCATCAAACATTCACTAGACACTCGTGTCCTGCACGGCACAAGGCCCAGCTATCTAAGGATGGTGCCCCGGACTCCCGGCCCAGAGTTCCGGAGGATGGTCCCAGATACCTGGGCCCTGAAAATTTAGGTGGAATGTGCACAAATGACAGCTGCTGACACAAGTGACCTATGATCTCTACTCTGATCAGCAAGGAAAAATCAACCTGCCCCATAAGGCAGGCCTTCTGCAAAGTAGAGTGGGGGTTGGGGAAAACTTGGACCAGCTTGGCGAGGAAGGATACAAGACCCTGCAAGGGCTCTACAAGAACACATGGCCAGGGCCACCACCTGCTTGCACAGCTCTGGTTCCTCGGTCACCTATGTGAACTTTGTGGTGGTGGGAGCCAAAAGCGCAATGCAGACAAGTGGGAGCCTGTGGGACCACACTCACTTCACCAAGACCCACCTGATAAGCTGGGGCCCCTGGGGCAGTGTCTGCAGCCAGGTCACACACCGGCCCCTATGACCATCCAGGGTGGTCACCACTCTCCGTGTTTGCAGGCTCCAGATATGCACCAGTCCACTCTGGGACCTGTTCAGACAAGTGCAAAGGCAGGCTCAGGGGACATATAAGAGGGGGAGGATCCCAGCAAGTTATATAGCCCTGCCCAGAAACTACACAGCCGGGGAACTAGGTGTTTGAACTGACAAAAAAGTAGAACAGTGATCCTTTTTCAAAGGGGCAAGAGCCCCTAGACAGTGCAAATTGGACAGTGTCTATAATAGAGAGTGTGTCCCTGAGGGGGCCAGACCCAAGGGGACAGTGTATTAACTGGGCTCTGATAGGGGAATGTATCTGATGGGCGGCTGAGCCTCTTAGTCAGACCCCAGAATGAGCACAGGCTCGCAACTCTCTTCCTCAACTTCATCATGGGCGAGTCCTCAGGGTAGCAGATACTCACCCTGAGAGGAGTAGTGGGTGCCCCTGCACCTGGGCTTCTCCACAGAAATGTAGTGCATGCACCGCTGACTGGGTGCCTCGGAGGACGAACTTCGGGTCTGGTGGCGGGGGCAGTATGGCCGCCATGCTGGGTGGAGTGCAATAACCTGGGACCACAAGGGAGTGTGTGTAAGCAACTCACTTATTCTCCTTCAAAAAGGCAGTAAAGGTGTACCTGGATGCCACCTCCCCTTTCACCCCCTCTTCCATCTTGCCTAGTGACACCTCCTGGGCACCACCCTGGGCTGAAACTACAGCATCCCCAGGTGGGCACAGAAGTGCCTACACCCTCCTCAGCTACCTTCATCCTCTGTGCTCTGTGCAGAGGCCTCCACTAGCCTCCAGGGCTTCCCATCCACCCATCAGCCGCACCCTCCAGCTCCTTGAGTCTCACCAGCCACACTAGCACCGTCCCACTCTGGCAGGGCAGGTTCCTCCTCACCAGCCATTCAACTTGCCAGGCTATCTACACCTAGAGAGCTCATGCCACCCTCTGTCCAGGCCCTGGCTCCAACTCTTCCTTAGGGGAGCCATTCCACCTAGCCCTCCAGCACATTTAGCCTCCCCTCTTTAAGCCCTATCTTCTTTCCTCCCAGTGGGGTATGAATGACATGCTGGGACACGCTGTCTACCCTGGCCCTACTGGCCTGCTCCCTCTGGACCCCAGGTCTGGCACTCAGCACCATGCATGCAGTACCTTCTCAGCAAGTACATGCTGAATGGATGAACCAAGGGACAGACAAGAGGTATATGAGGTCCCCAGTTGCCAGAGGAGTGAACAGAGCCAGAAGATGGGGAGTCTCTTCCTCACGTATGCTGTGAATATGTATCTCTGTCAGGTCTCAAGCCTGCATATCCCCATTTCAACTTGTTACCACCATCCTTTAAGGAGGCAGTACCCTTGTACTAATGGGGGAATCGAGGCAGGGAATGGGCTGGTGAGCTGCTCCAGGTCCCTCAGCCTCAGGTCTTAAGTGCTCCAAGGTCTATATGCTGCCACCAAGGGACAGAGTAGCTGGCGTGATGCTGTGTGAGCAACGGACAGGGGAACTGAGTCACATTGCTATTCCTTCCTAGGGAGAAGCGCTATCCCAGATAAGCCCTTGGTCAAATCACTGACCCATGTTTAAGGCTTGCTGGGGCCCACTGATCTCAAAGTAGAAGTATGTGTCCCTGTCGAGCCTCACTGCAACCACTCAACCCTGCAGAGTCCCTGGAAGGCCTGTGTTCCCCTTTCATGCTGCCTAAGGCCTCCTTGCTACCATGGATGGCATGCCACGATGTCCTACAGGCCTCCAGTGACTCAGTGCCGGGGCAGCTGTTCTCAGCAGGTGGAGAGGCTGCTCAAAAGCAACCTACCCTAACAGCTGGGAGCACATCTGTCTGCCTGTAGACTATTGGCCAGGCTGAGGGTACAGAGGGAAGGAGCAGACTGCTGGTGAGCTGGAGCAGTTGTGTCAGGAGGGTAGCTACTGCTGGTCCAGTTCCCAACCTGCCCACCTCCAGTCTACACAGGGAGCAAGGAGGAGGCCACTGCCCCACTGGTGTGGCAGCCACAGCCACCAAATAAAAAAATAGGAGCAAGGAAGATGGGTAGAATTCCTCCAGGAGAGAGCTTTTGGTGTGAGGTTGGAGGCCGATACCAGGGTTTGGAGGGGGTTCTATGTTGAGGGCAAAGGTCTACATAAGAGGTAGCTTTAGGCAGATGTTGGGACACAATCATAGAGTCAGAAGAGGCATAGGGTTTCTCAAGTGGGCTGCCAGTCCAAGGGACCGCTCCCAGCAGTGTCCTTAACCACCAAGCCTGATGGCTCCCTTCCCTGCACTTCCCCATTACCCAGGAGCACCTGACTGGAGGAAAAGGTACAAAACATTAAGAAATGCTATTGCTGAGGCAAGGATCTCTTAGTCACCAAGATGGCGGAGGAAAGGCACAAGAGGTAGGGTTGGGAACTAAATCCTCACAACCCAGAGAAGATACTGTAGAGCCAGGTCAGAAGGGGGCAGTTCCAGTCTCTGACTCTACCACTATCCTCAAGGGGTCTCAAAGAGAAGGAGGGGGTCCCTGGAAAAGTGCTTTACAGCCATGTCCCTGCTTGCTTGCTTGTTTCTCTTTCTTTCTTTTTTAGTTTTCAGTTTCTATTACCTTTGGTTAAAATCCTACCGACCTTTCTCAAATGCAAGAATAGCCTTCTGCCATGACCCTATACTACTCCATGGCCCAAGGCTCCTGTTCTGGAGTGTAACAGGTAGGTCACCTACAGATACCCTGAGATAACTGTCCTCAGGAAGGCCAACTTCGGGACAGTTCAGAGGAAGACCTGTTGGGCCTTCAGAAGCCAGAATTCACTGTTGTTTTGCTTGTGAGCACTGATCAATGACAGTAAAAGGGCTGAAGAAACCCAGATTTGGAAAACCCCAAGAATGTAAACTTCATCATGGCACCTTAAGCCAATAGAAAAGCTCCAGTCCAGGATGGGGGTTGGAGGGGTGGGGGGAGGGCAGAGCACACCACCACAGAAGTCCCAGTCCAGGCCAGGAAGGGCATCTTGCCACTCGTTCCAGGCCCTGGGGTACAAAAGGACATCACTGAACAGGCTCCCACTTTGCATTTCTGACATACACACACATACACACCCAAAACTCACACATGTGCACACATGCAGACTCAGGTACTTGCAAGCACTTGGGCGCACACACATGAACACACATGCCAGCATGTGCTTATGAACACACGTTCATAGGCATGTGCACACACACACGTATATACAATCCCATAGGCAGCACGTTGGCCTCAGGCAGTGTCAGTGAAGCCCCAGTCCACACTTGCCACTGGCCTGCAGCCTGATGGGAGTTTCCAGAACTTCACCAGAACAAGGCTCACTGTGGGGTGATGAAATTAAGTTCTTCTCTATTGTTTCCCCAGAACTGTAGGGAACAAACCCATCACGTTGTTACAACAACCAAAATGCTCAGGCCAAAATGATGCATCGGCAATTAAAGGCTCCATCATTTCAAGCAATTAAAATAAACGCTTTATTTGAAAACTAATTAATTCTAGCTACATATTTTTCCCATGACAATATCCCATGATTGCTTGATTTATGACATCTAATTATTCTTTATTAATCTAATTGAGAATAATCGCATTATCCTATCTCCCCTGGCACCCTGCCGCCCAAAGCGGAGGCCGCAGCCCCTTGCGCAAGGCTGATGTGCCATACCAGCTGCCCGCCACTGCCGTTTTCCTGTTCTATTACCTGGCTTTTCCTCCCAGAGGGCAAAGGAACATGTAACTTAATACACAGAGCACAACTTTGTATTTTGCCCACTCTTTGAGATGTCAGAGCAAGACACATTCTTTTAAAAATTAAAGACATCTGACACAATTTGCTTAACTCTGACAATCTTTTCAACTACAAACATCCCCAAAAGTCTCACAGGCCCTCAACCCACAGATAATGGCGGTGTCCCTGTGTCATGCCTCAACCCCGTGTAAAGCCTGGGCAGCAGCAGTCCAGCAGGTTCTAAGGGTTATCCACACAGAGAGGAGACCAGAGCCTTTCTCCAGGTGTGGGAAGTGGTAGGCAGGTATGGCTCCAAGATGCAACCAGCATTCACCCTCCCATCAAGGCACACACACCTCAGGCAGACATCCTAGGATGCCCTCACTGAGGAGACAGGCGTGCGCAGGCAGCCATCCAGGTGCTGGTGGAGACCTGCCCATAGCCCATGGGGGCTATATCAGCGGACAGAAACCAAACAATTAGAGAGGAGAGGAGGCAGGACCAGGAGAGGGGCTGGTGCCCAAAGATCATAGCTCCCTATCTCACATCCTTGTGCTATTAAGGGTTTGTACCACTGCACCCACCTTAGCCTCACCCACAAACAGGTCAAAGGAAAGCCCCAGGCACCCACTCTGTGCTCCATCTAGTAGTCCTTTCCTTTTACTACAACCGGACTACTGTTACCTGAAGAAACTGTTGGAAATCAACAAAGAGAGAAGGGAGTCAAAGCAGAGGTACCACCCAAAGATGCCCTGGCACTGCCCCACTCATCACATGAGTGGATCCTGCCTCTCTGAGAGGGGGTATGAGAGTGCGAGGACAAGTCATAGGGAATGTTGGGAGTACCTCAAACCGGACCCCAGTCCCCTGCAAGTGTGCAGTCCAGGGAGAGATCCAGCTCTAGCAGACCCACGAGACACCTGAGCATTCCATAGTCAGCACAGACCATGGAGATGCTGCTCTCTAGCAGGATGGATGCCCTGATTGGACCGCCTTCCCAAAACAACTAGAAATGTTCATTAAAAACAAACTTGAGTTGTTAATATATTACTAAGGCAGTCCAAAAAGTCTGGAACCTTCAAAGACAAATACTAGCAAAAAAAAAAATCAAACCTAGTGAGGTGTGCAGGGAGGTAGTTGGCTCTTGCCCTGAGGATACTTGCAGCACCAGTGACCTGGAATTCTGGTTCTCAAGGCCTCTGTGTGGATGAAAGACAAAACTTAGGGTCCTTGAAATGTAGGCTGTCTCATAGGAGAATCCCATAAAGATGAGATCCCCACAAAGATAGGTGCTCAATGTCAGACTAAATCAGAATTAAAGCCACACCCAGAATAATGCCAATCTTTAGGTTCTAGTCCTAATTCACACCACCCTGGAAGACCCCCAAAACATCAGTCTCAGTCTGTGATATCTTCTCATAAGGGACCCACCTACAACACAGCTCACAATGAATTCCCAGACGTAAGAAATGTTGTAAGAAATGCAGGTTCATAGTCAAAACACATAAAAACAAATAAGGAAACATGACAGCATGAGTAAGCCATCAGAAACAACAGAAAGCAGAACCAGACCCACAGAGCAAAGCATTCAGTTATATAAAGTAAGAATGCTTTATATGTTTTAAACCTACTTTATATGTTTTAAAAGAAATAAAAAGAGGTACTTGAAACTAGAATAGACAGCAAAAGACTGTACAAATCATGACATAGATTAGAAACAAGACCCAACCAAGTAACAGCTTGCTGGGAAACAGGAGGTCTGTATTGTGCCTACATATTAATCCTCAGATTTACTAATTAAAAAGGGAAAATGTACCTTTACATGGCGATATCTGACATTCACTACCCTTACCTTACTGTTGGCAGTGCCACAATGGCATCACTTATCTCCCTAGGTGATGCAAGAAGATGCATCCTTGGACATCCGTGCCAGCAACATGCAGGGAACACTCAGACACATCCAGGTTATGGTGCACTGGACAAGACAAGCAGCTCAGACATCCCAAAAAGGTCAATATCCAGAGAAACAACAAGAGTAAAAAGCAGGATGACTCTTCTAAATTGAAAGAGTCTTAAGAGGTATCATTAGCAATGCTATGTGTGAACCTTGATTTAAAAAGGGGGGTTATATATTTTTTTAAAAAGATTTATTTATTTATACATACAAGCTGGGGTACAGGCCAGAGACAGAGTGGGGAGCAGAACAGGCAGATCAGAAATACACTGCTGAGCCCAGCTTGTATGTATAAATAAATAAATCTTTAAAAAAAAAAAAGAAATACACTGCTGAGGGGAGCAGCGGGTGAGGCAGGGAGGCAGGGGAGGTCTGCCGCACCATGCGGGATTCTCCCCCGCCTGGCGTCGAACTCGCATTGCAGCTGCCGACAGCTCCACAGTGCAGCGCTCAACTGCTGCGCCACAAGGGAGGCCTAAAAAGGGGGGTTATAAAAGACATTTTGGGGATAATCTGAGAAATCTGAGCTGCAGATAATACAGAATTAGTATTAATCATCTTAGGAAGAATAATGGTATTTTATGTAGAATAATGTCCTTATTCTTGGGCTTCAGTATTTTAGGTGTGAATATTATATGTCAGCAATCTGTTTTAAAGTGTTTCAGAAAAAAATCTCTCACTCTCTCAGTCTATATCATCATATAAGTACAAAAGCAGAGAGGTGAAGGAAATGTGGCAAATGTTAACAGTTGATGAGCATAGGAGAAAGGTATATAGGTACCTGTCATACTACACTTCTAAATTTTCTGTAGGTTTAAAAACATAAAGTAGGTGCATGCTAGGGGAAGGGGAAGAAGACAAACCCGCAGTGGACTCACATCTAGAGTAAACACAAAGATAAAGACAATAAAAATGGAAACACTAAAGTGAAAAATGACCAAATGGCTTAAATAGATTTTTCACAAGAAATATAAATGTGCAGTAAACATGAAATGATGTTTAACCTAATTAATAATCTTGGCAATGCTTGTCAAAACATACAATGTGATATAACTACAATCATAGAATATTAGCACAAATTAAACATTCTGTCAACTGTCGACCAAAATGTGGGATAACTGGAACCCTCTAGGTAATAGAGGGAGCATTAATTGAAACAAACACTCTGGAAAATAATCTGGGACTCTCCTGTAAACTGTAAGACTGTAAGACCCAGTGATCTTACTTTTAAACATTCTAAAGAAATTCTCAGATGTGTACACAAAGAAACTTGTACAAGAATGTTCATAGCATTATTGTGCATAATAATAAAAACTAAAAACCATCATGGCCATCAACTATAGAATGAAGTAAAATTGGTATATTTATACAATACTCTACAAAATTGAAAATGAATAAACTCTGGTCTTACATGGATTAACCTCAAAAACATATTTCTCATTAAAGATATTAAGGAAGTAAAAAATGAGGTGACAAATAGGGAGAAATATTCACATCAAATATATCTAATTATACATATTCAGAATGTATAAATCATTAAGAAAAAAAACGGCTAAAGTGATTTCAAAAAAGGATAAAATTAGAGAAAGACAAAGATTTATCAGACAGACATAAGAGAACAAGGGTTGAAATACTGATATCAGACAAAGTTGAACTCCAGCTAAAATGCATTGGACTTGACAAAGTCAGGCACTAACACTAAAAGCTGCAATTCACAGTGAATACATTACAACAATGAATGGCTATATACCAATAACAGAAATACAATCTTTATAATTTAAGAACTAAAGTAGAAGAAGTAATAGAAAAAAGAATACTCACCAGTAAATGAAGAACGTGATATTCTTAGTACAAGTCAGATTAAGTGGACAGTAATGAATAAGGAGAGAGAAGACTAAACATGGTAGATATTATGGATCTACATGTAACTTTATACTCTGATAAGAAATTATACCTTCTCTAGTGTATATGGAACATGTGCATAATTGATTGTATTGAGTCACAAAGAAAATACTAGCAAGTTCCACAAAGAAGAAATATAATGAACAATAGTCTATTACCAAAATGCAAAGCAGAAATTAACAAAATAAAAATCAAAAGATTTTCCCAACTAAAAATTTAAAACCACTTATTAAACAACTTTCAAGAAAAAGGAGAAGTAAATCATAAATTTGTAACAATGAAAAACACTACATATCAGAATCCATGAGATACATTTAAAGATTTGATGAGATAAAAAGTAGGGACTAATACTACTTATGACTATCATATAAAAAACAGTAAACAAAATACTGACAAACAGAATATAATATTAAGAAAATACATGATTACCAAGTAGAATTTATCCTAGCAATGCAAGATTCATTCAATTAGGAAGTCAATTAATGTCAAATACTGTATTAATAGATTTATGAAGAAAAATAAAAAATAATTTTCATAGATGTTAAAAAAGTCTTTGACAATATTCAACACTCATTTTTATTAAAATGTTTAAGTAAACAGAAACCATTTATTAAAAATTATATTTTGTTTATGTTATATGTTATGCGTTATGTTATGTTTATTAAAATTATGTTATATGTTATACGTTTATTAAAAATTATATATCTCCACACACACACTTCTAAGTGCTAAAGCCAACTCATTGCTTTATAAAGAAATACCAGAGGTACCAGAGGTGTACCATTGCCAACACTACTATGCAACACTGTACTGGAGATTTAAACTAATGCTAGAGCTTCTTTTTTTTGTTAATTTATTTTTGCATAGAAAAGCTGGGTATAGGCCAGAGGTGCAAAGGATGAAAGGATTCACTAGAACAGAGAGCAGAAGTACGGTGAAAGCCTAAATAATGTAAAATGAAATCCCCAATGGATCATTTTTGTCTTGTCTTTCAGTGCCGGCCCAAGGCCGAGCCTAGACATGGAGTTGATGGAAGAAGTGACTCTGAGAGAAACCCTATCTTTCTGGCCAAAGGAACCAAGGAACTAGGTTCCCACAGGATGGACTGTGTGTGTGTGGAGGAGTGGGAAGAGAGGATTGTAAAGAGGAGAAATACTTACAAAAAAAAAGTCCCTTAAGACTGCAGCTACCAAGAAACCAGCTGAAAGAAATCCCCCATAGACAAAATCAGCTGCATAAAATTAAATTTGTTTATTCTATAAAGGACAAATCATTTTAGAACTAATTTGAGTAAAGGTCTGATAAGAGAAGCAATGAGGAAAAAAAGAAGAAAGCAAAAAGTTCTTCAATTCTGTGACTAAACCCACAAAGGTCTCAGTCTACTCCCTGAGCTTCACATGCATGGAATGATACAAAAGCACCAGTTTTAAGAACTAGACAAAGATTAAAATCACTGCTCAAGACTGCAACTGACCCCCAAGTGCCTTACATGTGGGACAGACCCAAAGTAACATGTCAAAAGCTTTGAAAATTGAAATAAAATTAAAACCAAAGTCCATAGCGGGTGAGACAAAATTTGGGATGTAAATCTAACTGGGTTGACACCAGCTAACACAAAACTCAACTCTCCCCAGGATCCAACATCATATTCAATCCAAGATATGTCTAGGTTACAATACAAAATTAATTCATATGCCAAGAGCAAAGTAATGAGACCAATTCTCAAGGAAAAAAGCAATTTAAAGTTGGAAATTTCAGATAAAAATTTTAAAGCCACTTTTATGATTATATTCCATGAGGCAAAAGGTCAGCACACCTGAAATGAAGGAAAGTTCTCAGCACAGAAACAGAAACTTTTTCTAAAGGAAATTTCAGAATTAAATAATACAATGTCTGAAACAAATATAAATTCAATAAGGGAACAGGTGATAAAAAGGAAAGAGTCAGTGAACATGAAGACTGGCCTAATATAAGACCAGAAAGAAAAAAGATTAAAATAAATGATTAACATGCTCATCAGAGAATTGAGGAAGAATAACAAGGATCTAACACTCGAGTCATCGGAGTCTGAGAAGGGAAAGAGAAAGAGATTGGAGCAGGAAAATTAATGGAATAAATAATGTATAAAATTTCACAAATTTTGGGAAAGACAAAAATTCAAGAACTAAATGAACCACAAGTTGGGAAACTCAAAGAAAACCACATTCCAATATATCAAAATTAAACTGCTGAAAAGTAAAAATAAAAAAATCTTGACAATAATGACACATTCTATATAGTGAAATAATCATTTGAATAAATGTAGATTTCTCATCAGAAAACACAGATGCCAGAAAACAGAGAAACATGTTTTTTTTTTTTTTAAAGATTTATTTATTTATTCGTACAAGCTGGGGTACAGGCCAGAGATGTGGGGCAGCGAGAGGGTTCACCAGAGACAGAGTGGGGAGCAGAAAAGGCAGATCGATGGAAATGCACTGCTGAGGGGAGCAGCGGGTGAGGCAGGAGAGGTCTGCCCCGTCACATGGGAATCTCCCCCGCCAGGCGTCGAACTCGCGTTGCCTCTGCCGACAGCTCCACAGCGCAGGGCTTAACCACTGCGCCACCAGGGAGGCCCCAGAGAAACATGTTTAAAGTACCAAAAGAAAATAACCCTATATACTGAAAATCATCTTTTAGAAAGGAAGACAAAATAAAGACATTCTCAGATGAAGGAACACTCAGAGAATATCTTACTAGCTGATGTGCCCTACAATAAATATGATAGCTAAAAGAAATAATAAACAGAAAGAAATGTGGAACTTCAAGAAGGTAGTTCTTGTATGCATAAATAAATAAATCTTAAAAAAAAAAAGGTAGCAAGAAATGGTAAATATAAGGCAAATTTTTACCTCTTATGTGAACATGTATGATTGTTAAAACTATAACATTGTCTGGGGAGACAATGATTGACTCTATGACAACCGTGTAAGGTTTTAGATATAGATATATAGATATATACACACACATATATATACACACATACTATAATCTGCACAGCAACCATTAAAAATAGTACATAATACAAAGAGACATAGTCAAAATCAATAGAAAAATTAAAACATCTAAATTATACAAAACAATGCAGGAAAGAGAGGACAGAGGAAAAACAAATAAAAAAGGAACCAGAGAAAACAACAATATGGTAGACTTAAAGAGAACCAAAGCAATAAACATAAATGCTCTCAACAGGCTAATTATAAGACCCAACAACTATAGACTATTTTTCAAAAAAGACTCAACTGTACACTTCTAGAAAAAACCCACTTTAAATAAAAAACATGGGTTAAAAGTAAAAAGATGAAACCGATACATAATACAAATTATTATATTATTACAAATTTAAAAAGGTTGGAGTGAATATGTTAATATTAAAGTAGACCTTGGAACAAGAAATGAATGTTATCAGGAATCAGAAGGATACACAATGATAACAAAAAATCAATTCATCAAGAAAATATAGCCCTAAATGTGTGTTCAGCTAACAACAGAACTTCAAAATTCATGAAGGGAAAACTGATGGGCCTGAAAAAGACAAATCTGTAATTAGAACTGGAGATTCAAACTACTCTTTAGCAACTGACTGACCAAATGGCTAGAAAGTCATATAGAGGATTTGACTAATACTTGACCTAGTTGACATTAAGAGAATACTCCACTCTCCTCAAATGCAAATAGATTTTTCACACAGTTGTGTTCATTGTCAAGGCCAACAGGCACCAGAGCTAACAGGCTGTGAAGAATTCTATGACATTGAAACTACCTAAGGTCAACACCCTGATCAGACACGATGGAGAGAAGGTGTAAGTCTGACTGGCTCCTGACTATTATGCTTTGGATATTGCTAACAAAATTGGGATTATATAAAATAAACTGGGTCCAGTTTATTTGGACTAATTCTAAATATAAATTTTTTTTTACCATAAACGCACACTGACCATATCCTGGATCATAAAACAAACCTTAAATATGTAATAGAACCTTTGCAACTAAGTGTCGTGATGGATATTAACCAGACTTAATGCGGTGGTCATTTCACAACATACATATATAGCAAATCATTATATTGTACATCCTAAACTACTATGATGTATGTAAATTTTTATATCAATTTAAAAAATAAAGAGATCCAAAGGCACACAAAGTATATTCTTTGATCTTAAGGAATTAACCTGCAAATCAATAACAGAAAAATAACTGTAAAATATCCAAATATCTGGAAAATTATCAGTGGGTTAAAGAGGACATCCCAAGAGAAATCAGAAAATATTTTGAACTGAATGAAAATGAAAATATCAGAACCTGTAGGATGCAGCTAAAGCAGGACTTAGAAAGCTACAGCATTGAAAGCTTTATCAAAAAGAAGAAAGTTCTTCAAATCAATGACCTAGTTTTCAACTTAAGGAATTAGGGAAAAAAGAGCATTTGTTGTTGGTGAGCAGAAACAAGGAAATAATAAGGTTAGAGCAGAAATAAATGAAAGAGAGAATAGTAAAACAATAGAAAAAAATGAAGAAAACCAGAAATTCGTTCTTAAAAGAGATCAATAAAAGTGACAGATATACCTAAACTGACAACCAAAAGAAGAAATAAATAATCATGAAAGGGTTAAAAAATACTAAAGACTGGGCCTCCCTGGTGGCACAGCAGCGGTAGAGCGCTGCACTGTGGAGCTATCTGCAGTGCGCCATGCCAGTTCAACGCCCAGCCTGTGAGTTCGACACCCAGCTGGGGAGAATCCCACATGGTGCAGCAGACCTCTCCTGCCTGCCCACTGCTCCCCTCAGCAGTGTATTTCTGATCTGCCTGTTCTGCTCTCCACTGTCTCTGGTGAACCCTCTCGCCGCCCCACGCCTCTGGCCTGTACCCCAGCTTGTATGTATAAATAAATAGATCTTTTAAAAAAAAAAAAAATATATATATATATATAAATACTAAAGACACCACAAACATTAAAAGAACAATAAGAAAATACTATAAATAATTCAGTATACATAAACTTGACAACTTAGATGAGATGGAAATTGAAGACCTCAACTAGGTGGCTTTCTTCTAGGTCACTTAGAAGAAATTACCTGAATAGCCTTTTATTGATTTAAAGGAATTTCATTTTTACTTAAAATCCTTGCAGGAAAAAACCACGAAACTCCAGACTACGTGACTTTGCTGGCAAATTTGACCACACATTTAGAAAAGAAATAGCGTTAGTTCTAAACAATTTCTTCCAGAAAAAAAGAAAAAGAGGAAACACTTAGCAACTCATTTTGAGGTCAGCACAATGCTAATACCAAAACCAGACAAAAACAGTACAAGGAAAGTACAAAACAACATCCCTAATAATATAGATGTAAAAATGCTCAAAAAATTGCAAATCAAATCCAGCAGAACATAAAAATAATATACCATTAACCAACCAGAGTTTATATCAGGAACGGAACGTTGATTTGGTATTCAAAAATCAATAAGTACAATCCATCACATTAATAAATTAATGAAGAAAAATCACAGGATCATAACTGATTCATCGATACAGAAAAAGCATCTGGCAAAATTCAGCACCCTAAGTCATTTTTAAAACCTCTCAGTAAGCATGATCCATAACAGAAAAAAACTAATACATTTTTTAAAAAGATTTATTTATTTTGCATACAAGCTGGGGTGTAGGCCAGAGGTGTGGGGGTGGTGAGAGGGTTCACCAGAGACAGAGAGGGGAGCACAACAGGCAGATCCACTGGAATACACTGCTGAAGGGGGTAGTGGGTGAGGCAGGAAAGGTCTGCTGTGCCATGTGGGAATCTCCCAGGCCAGGCATCAAACTTGCGCTGCAGCCACCAACAGCTCCACAGCGCTGCGCTGCGCTGCACCTGTTGTGGCACCAGGGAGGCCCCAAAACTAATACATTTGACTTTAACAAAATCGGAAACCTTTGCTCTTTGAAAGATAGTATTAAGAAAACAAAAAGACAAGCTACAGACTGGTAGAAAATATTTGCAAATCATGTATCCAGCAAAGAATTTGTATCCAGAATATATAAAGAATTCTCCAAATTCAATAAGAAAATAAAATTAAAGAGGGCCAAACGATTTAAACAGATACTTCAGCAAAGAAGACAGGCAAATAGAATATAAAGACATGAAAACATATTCAATATCTTTGGTCAGTAGGGAAATGGAGATGAAAACCACATACTTATCAGAATGGCAAAATTAAAAGGTTGACCATTTCAACTGCTGCAAAGCATTCAAAGCAACAAAAACTCTCATATATTGCTGGATTATAAAATGGTACTATCACTCTGGAATCAAGTTTGGTCAATTCTTAAAAAAAAAGTGCCAAACTGCAAACAATCCAAATGTCCACTGACAGCTGAACAGTGGCATATCCATACTCAATGAAGTACTGATACATGCTTCAGTGTGAATGATAATTTCAAAATTGTTGTGACTGGGGAGGGTACTGGAAGGGATGCATTAGTAATCAAAGGGTTGGGACGTAATCTTAAAGACCATGGATATGTTCATTATCTTGAGTGTAGTGATGTTTTCAGGGGTGTTGAAATTTATCAAATTATCTACTTTAAATATGTGTAGTTTACTGTCTGTCAATTATAACTCATAAAAAATGACAGCAACTAAAATAAAAAAGTTTTAAAAGGTACAAAAATCTGAAGACACTTAAAATATGTAAGATGTACAGACTGCAAATAAGCACAAAAAGATGCCTGATATTAGCCATTAGGGAAATGCAAGTTAAAACCATAATGAAATGACTTAAAAGGATGGCTAAAAATAAAGAAGAAAATAAAACCCTTATGAAACTAAGTGCTGGTGGAAATGTGGAGCAACTGGAATTCTCATAGTGAGAATACAAAATGGCACAAGCACTCTAGAACACAGTGAGGCAGTTTCTTACAGAATGAAACTGCCCAGCAATCTTACCTTGAGATATTCTAGAGAAACGAAAACTTACATGCATGCTTCTTAGCATTCTATTCAGAATATCACCCCAAATAGGAAATAACACAAAAGACCATCCAAGGGTGAATGGAATACTCTTGAGCAATAAAATGAAAAGGAACAAACTATTGATAAATTCAACAACATGGGTGAATCTTCAGAGAATTATGTGGGTAAAAGGTCAGATACTATACCAGTCTATTTATATGGCATTCTGGAAAAGGGAAAACTCCATAGAATATAGATGGGTGCTGCTAAGGGTCTAGGGTTGGGGAGGGAGGGATAGGAGGGAAGGGAGAGGTTTCTGTATCTGGTGCTGGTGTGGGCAGGGTTAAAACACACTCAAGGTTCATTTCATAATAATCACAGTCATAATCACAAATATTCATGATACTAATATAAAGAAATGATTGAATAAATAAATACAGACTAGTAGACAAATCTCCCATGCAGAACAACTATTTATCAATAGTTTGTTCCAAATAATTTATGATAATGCTCTACCCATAGAAAGTAGAGCAGAACTCATACCACTGCCATGGGAGCTCCAGAGCACTTCCTTCCTAACAGGACAGTCTGGAAAAGGGAAAAAGAGTAACTTTCGAGTGCAGAAATCTGACAAACATGACCTCAGTCAGATGATCAAAGCCAACATCAATGGCATGTTGTAGCATGCACCACTGACACGATGTGTGACAAGATGGCATTTATCTTGGGAGTCTGTGGTCCCAGCAACCCACAAACCCAAGCTAATGAAAAAGCAGGTGACAAATCCCAGCTAGGGGACTTTCTACCAAAGGCATGAAAACTGTCAGACATAAAAACAAAAAAAATCTAAAAAACAGCCAAAGACTCAAGGAACCCCAAGAGACATGATGTCTAAACTAATGTGGAATCCTGGCTGAGATACAGGAGGAGAAAAAGCACCAGAAAAACTCTAGAAATCTGAATAAAGTCAAGAACCATGGCTTAGTACATGAACCTCTGGACCACATCACTGGAAGACGTTAAGAAGGTAACAGGACTCCAGCATGCTTTTGTGGATATTAGTGCTGGAAGGCCATTTTTCAAATAAGAGATATTGTACAGTATTTTTGTGTCATTGTCCTTAAAGCTACAGTTACTGGTATTTGATTTACCAGTAATGAATTAGGAAAACCCGTTTCCTACTTAGATTTTTCAGAACCAATTCTGAATGCTATTTAAGGTGATTCTAAAAAGATTTAATGCCAATTTTAAGTGCTTCTCCCAATTAAAAAGAGTTCATCATCTATTTCTGCCCTAATATAAAAAGATTTAAATTCATCAATAGTAGCCCCAACAAAAGTCAGTCATTATTCAGTTGAGCAAATTAGCTGATGACTTTTATCATCTCCATCATTACTTCTAAAAGTACAGCAGCATAACAGGAAAAAGAAATACATTGATCTGATAGGACCGTTCTCCACCAGCCCTATCAATATGTTCTCTTTGAAGTAGCACAGCCATTCTAGTGGGAAGATGCAGATTCCCACTTACTTGACACCTCCCTATTTCAATCTGGCACTGGAAAGATGCTCTGAAAGGCCTGTCCTGAGAAAGGCCTTGTTTTCTTCCAGTCTTTCTGGACAAGACAGACCCTAACAATGTCTGAAATCCCAGAACTGGCCCCTACATTTGACCCCTGCCTTCAGACTGAGGGCCTCAATCAGAGACCTCATTCCTTCAGCCAGCCCCTCAAAGTCATACCGCAGATGCCAAGACCTGGCCAGGTCTCTGGGGAAATTTCCGGGGGCTGCTGCTTCACTCCAAGAAATGCTGGTCTGACCAGCACTCCTGCCTTGTCTTTGAAATTCAGATCCAGAAGTCATCAGGTACACAGTAGATCAGAAGTCAGCCTATGACACAGGACACCCCTCTCCAAGTTGTCATCCTCTTGGTCACTGAGGCCCCCAGAGGTCACCATCCTGTCCATGCATTGGCTCAGTGCCCAGAACAAGGGTTAGAGCAGTCTCTTGAGTGTACCCCAGGTCCCAGAGGGGTGGTCCTGCCAAGAGTAAGGCCAAGGATACAGTCCCCTCTCTAAAAAAAAAACCCAGATGGGACAAACCTGCTAGGATAATAAGATCTCTATCCTGTTACCTGCAACTCAGTCATAAAGACGGCGACACACTTCCTGGGCCAAGGAAAACATACCACACCTTTCTGTTCAGGGCCCTGAAGGTGCCAGAGCCCACAAGAGCGCTGGTAGCAGGGCTGGCTATTAGAGGCATGGGGCACCCTACTGGCATCTCCTGGGGTAGGTCCAGCCTGGGAAGTACCTGGGTGGATCTGCCCATCATGGCACCATCCCTGTCCTTGTCCACAGGAGCCTCAGAGCTCAGGAGGCAGATTTGCCCAGGGTAACTCAGACTTCACAAAGAAACCATTTCTAGAACAGGGCTTCGTTTGGCAATTCAGAGTCAAAGAAGCGCTTCATAGCTCCTTTCCAAACCCTGTGCATTGTCAGGGCCCTTTCCCCTTTGAAGCCTCAGTGAGTGATTGAAGCGTCTCCTTTCTGAGGGGCAGATAGCACGGGGCTGGTAATCTGACTCTAAGCCCCAGGATAAAGGTAGTTTGTTTCCTCTCAGCCCGTCTGTCAACACCTCCTCAGTAATTAGCCCTAATTATTACCAAGGGCCAGCCTCCCATTCGGTTATTAAATCAGAAATAGTATCGTGGCCGGGCATCTGTCAACGCCCGAATGGCAACCTTGGATTCATTGAATCCTCTGTCAGTATCCCTGGCTTCAAAGATGCAGATCCCAGGGAGGGGTTCTGGGGATGCAGCACAACCAGCTCTGCCTGAAAGGGGGGAGGGAGGAAAGATCATGCCACCAGTAGCCCTGCACACCTTGGGAGCTGGGCACCATCCCCAAACCCACCTTCCCCCTTTGGCAGCAAGTGCACACCCCAATCACAGTGATTCCACATTCCCACCTCCTAGAGTGACTCATGAAACTGTATGGGGGGAGGAGGGAAGGTGATAAGGCTCGTCCCTCCTCTTCACAACAACCTCAAGAGGGTAAGAAGCAGGTCCCCAGCTTTCCTGCTTCTACTACAGCTATTTCCCAGGAGTGGCAGGTTCTAGCCTAGGTCTCCACTGACCAAGCTTGACCTGAGACACAGCTTGACCTGAGACACAGCAAGGCTCATGGCTGGTTATTTTGCAGGGGCACAGGGCAAACCCAATCCTGGCCACCAGGAGCCCCACTCTGACCCTCATGGTCAGCCTGGGCACCCTTTCAGGCAGGGTATCTCTGTGAGCTGAGAAACCACAAAGCTGAACTTGGGACTGCTGTGGACGCAGGTGCTACAGTGGATGCAGGGCTACAGTAGAGCAGAAGTGCTGCATGACCCTGGGGGAAGAATAGCCACCCACCTCCATTCTTGGCCCAAAGCTTCTCACCCGATTCAAAAAAAGCAGGTTGCTTGCTCTGTAATTTAGAGGTGTGCTTCTGCAAAGTTGGGCCACTCCTTCAGCAAGACCCACAGTCTCAGGCCAGGAGCTGGCACTGACCTCACCTCCCTAGGGGCAGCAACCCAGGTTCCTCCTGTTTGGCTACCAGCACTTCTATGGACTCCACTGGGCCCCAGGTTTTTCAAGAGGACCAGGCTGGCAGCACCCAACTGCAGCCCTGTGGGAGCCTCCGGTCTGCAGTGAGCAGGTCCTACACAGTGCCTGGGACCTCACCCCACCAGATTTGTGAGTGACCCTTCCAGATGGGCCCGATTGCATTTGAGACAACAGGTGACAGAGGTCAAATTACAGCTGAGTTCCCTGGGACCCGGTGCCTTTGCTTGGGTCAAGGCCCACATGGTATGTGGATGCCTGGGCAGTCATAAGCACAACACTCCCACTAGCCCACCATTGCTGCTCTTCTCCTCTGCCCCATGACAGCCAAATCCCTGTTGGGAAAGCCACCAAGTCTCTCACACCAGCAGGGCCAGGCCAGGCTCAGGTAGCAGGAGCCCATGCAGACAAGGCATAACCACAGCCTCAAGGCTGGGATGCATAAGGTGTGAAAGGCCAGTGTTCCTGCAGTTGCAGGCACTGAGGCTGCAAGTCAGACTGCTCCAAGGGACTGAGGGACAAGGAAGAGGGTGAGACCAAGAGCAACCAGAGAGGAAATGTCAGGGTGAGGGGCTATTTGGCTGCAGGGGCAGTTAGGATGGGAAAATGAGGGCCTCTCCATTAACAGGCGTCTCAAGGACATCGACCCTCCACCCCACCAGGAGTAGATCAAGGAGCCTGGCAAGGTGGCAGGAAGGAAACCCAACGCAGGGTTTATTAGCCAGCCTGCCCAGAGGCACTCACAGGCAAGGGTGGGAACTTCGCCAGTGACAGGTTACCTGCTACATTGTCCCTGGTGAACACATGGAAAAGCTTGCTTCTTTATTGGAAGTGCAACCATTTCCGATGTGCCACTGCTGGCCTCTGAGAACCAGTTCTGCCAGTGGCTAGCTGCCCAGCACTGATGACAGCATACAGACAACACTCACCAAGGACACAAAATGAGGCCCATCCCAAAGGTCAGATGCCCTAGCCTGGGCAGTGGGGATACATCCAGGCAGCTCCTAGGAATCCAATCCAATCCCACTTAGCCACAGTGGTGGTGATGCACTCACTGACGGTGATCCTCATGACTACTGTGGCAGAGGTTACCTTGAGTGGTGAAGTCACCCCAGCAATCTATTTACCACACACATTCACAGACATGCAAATAACGTGCCTAAGGTTGCAACACATATTTGCAGTGGGGGCCCTCACACACACACAGGTCTAGATGTACACACATGCACACACACAAAAAAGCAAACACAAACACATACATTTACGCTAGCAGCTGCAACACTTGAAGTCTGAGGAAAGGAGGATCAAGGACAGTGATTACATATGCCACCTTGCAGGCACATGCAGGGCAGAAACTCTTTCCAATTTACAGATGGCAAAAGTTTTGTGACTTTTTGAAAAAGGTGGAGAGCAGGATGGATGGTGACAGGGATCAGTAGGCCAAGGATCTGCTCCTGCCTTACGTAACCCTCCCAGCCACTATTACCTGAGGCTCTCATTTACACTCTGACGAACACAGGGCTTCAGTGAGGAAGCTGCTGTGCCCCTGAGCTTAGCACACAGGATCACTGCCAACTCACCCAGGCCTCCTAAAGCCCCCACTCAGGAGACCCTCACAGGTGGCAACCACCTCACCTTTAGCCTTTAGGAAACCTCAGCTGTAGCACCAAAGTCAAGGGAAGCAACACTGTGCATTCGGGACTCTTGGAGCACAAGACACAGCATTCCCAGTCAGCAGGGACCCCTGACCAAGCAGCACCTGCACTTTGGTTGTAAAGAATGGGCACTGGTGTGGCACAGCATGGGTTCACTCCCCAGCACTGAGACTACCTGGCACTAGGCCCTTGCAGGTGAGAGGTCACCCCCAGGCCTACCTCAAGGTCTTTTTAACAGCATTCACATCACCCACCAACAGATGAGGACACCGTAGCGCAAAGGAAAACAAAGTGAGCTTAGGCGTCCTGCCACCCAGAGTGCCCAGTCAGGCAGTTCACTGGCACAGCATCCCCAGGACAAGGACTGATCACTGATGGAGCTGGGCAAGACTTGTCACAGTCCACTATACCATCATCTTCATTTCTCCATTTGCAATAAAATGTGTTTTAAAAACTAGCCAAACCAATCTGAAGAACTGGGTTGAAGGGGGGGGGTGTGATGATTTACCATAAAGCTAGAATAATTCGCGGGGACAGACCAGATCAGAGCCAGTCAGATATGCGGCAGTCTCATGGGCAGTGTGGCTAGCATGGCATCCAGTGCGTGATGCTGGCAGTCACATGCCCTATGGGAAAAGTCGAGCTGGAATCCTCTATTGGTCAGTACATCATGCTGTGGAAAATAAGCCCATCAATGCAGTGGCTTCACATATCAAACATTTATTTCCACTCCAAGTATATATCCTGTGCAGATAGGCAGAGTTGTTCTGCTCTTCACAGGCTCTCTGGTGACAGCAGATCCGCCTGTAAAGCATACTGTTACAGATACAAGGGGATTAGAGCAGAAAGTCCCACAGACAGAACTGAGCATTTCCTGCTCCAGGGGCCTGGAAGTGTTCTGCACACAGGCACTCAGCAACCTATGGAAAAAGTACTATATAAGACTACAACCATGAAAAGAAAGAAATCTGTCTTGGTCATTATTATGAGATAAATTGCTTCCTCCAAAATTAACATGTTGAAGCCTTAACCCCCAAGCACCTCACAATGTGATAATATTTGGAGATGGATCTTTATTATTTTTTTATTTTTTAAGAAGATTAATTCATTTATGCATACAAGCTAGGGTACAGGCCAGAGGTATGGGGCGGCGAGAGGGTTCACCAGAGAGAGTGAAGAGCAGAACAAGCAGATCGACAGAAATACACTGCTGAGGGAAGCAGCGGGTGAGGCAGGAGAGGTCTGCCACGCCATGTGGGAATCTCCCTGGCCAGGCGTCGAATTTGCGTCACTGCTGCCACTGCCGACAGCTCCACAGCGCAGCACTTAACCACTGCACCACCAGGGAGACCCCTATTTTTTTATTTATTAATGCATATAAGAACTGGGGTGTAGGCCAGAGGGGCAGGGGGAGAGAGGATTCACCAGACCGAGTTGGGAGCAGAACAGGTAGATCTACTCTGAAATACACTGCTGAGGGGAGCAGTGGGCCAGACAGGAGAGGTCTGCTACGCCATATGGGTTAGTTCCCTGGCCTAAGGATCAAACTCAGGCCACAGTGGCTGGCAATAGATTGATAGTGCTGAGACTTAACCTCTACGCCACCAGGGAGGCCCAGGAGATGGGCCTTTAAAGGTCTTTATGGTGGGCCTTAGCCCAATACGACTGGTGTCTGTACAAGACTAGGACATGGACAGAGTTTGACCATGTGAGGACACAGTGAAAAAAACAATCATCTACAAGTTAGACAGAAGCCTCAGAAGAAATCCAGTATTTAGACACCTTGATCTCTGACTTGCAGCCTCAAGAACTAGGAGAAAATGCATTTCTGTTAAATCACACTGCCCTAATAAACTCAGTCTTCCCAAATGTATTAATATTCCCCCACATCCTACTTCGATGGCTGTATGGCTGAGTCTTGCACGGAGTGGATGCTTGTTCTTCTCAGCACTGAGTGCCCCACTCCAGGGGATGAGGAGACACTCTCATAGTGTAGAACTCAGATATGGCTTGGTACCGCCCTCTGTGATGGAAGTAGAGTGCCACGTGGTCTTTTCCCTGCCTCAGTGGTCGTGGAGAAATATTTCTAGTGCAGTTCCTGTTGGCACAGGTACCTGAGAGACTGCCGTAGGCAGGA
This sequence comes from Scalopus aquaticus, assembly GCA_004024925.1. Taxonomy (NCBI): domain Eukaryota; kingdom Metazoa; phylum Chordata; class Mammalia; order Eulipotyphla; family Talpidae; genus Scalopus; species Scalopus aquaticus. The sequence continues at coordinate 27,240 of PVIJ01006864.1, forward strand.
GTTGCCCAGCTGGTGCATAACAAATGTGTGGATTGGGCAGGAAATAAGTAGTGTTGACTCAAACTGCTAAAGGTTAGTGGTTTTTGTTACTGCAGCACAATCTGGTTCATCCTGACTGACAGAACAGGACAATAGCTCTCTCTACCTTGCTTCTTACTGCTGGAACTTTGGGTCCTTTATTCCTTTGCTGTTAATCATGCAGTGACATCTATTCAGTGTTCAACAGGGCTCAAGTCACTGCATGAGCATTATCTCATTCAACCCTCCCACTATCCCACTGAGAATAAATCATTCTAATAGTTCAGAGATCACATCACACTAAGGACCACTAGCTTGCAAGTGGGGAGGCCAGATGTGACCAAGCTGAGCTGAACTCCACACTCTGAACCCTGCCTCACACCATAGAAAATGCAATGATCACTGGTATGTAGGCAAATCAGTGTCCATGCATCTAGAAATGTCATTTGATTGCAGTATTTCAAACTCCCACCTACAGAACGAGAGGCTATTTCTTCATACTTTCAACAATTCTAGGTATTTAAAACACTTAAAGTCCTGGAATCAGAGAAAAAAAAATCACCCATATTCTCCTATAGTACTTCTATGATTTAATGCTAAGATTCTTAATTCATTGGGGACTAGACTGGTATAGAGGTAGGTATCCAGTATTACTATTTTCCAGATGACTAGCTAACCTGTTGTCCAAACTCCTTTCACTGAATAATCCATTTTATTCAGTTAAGCTGAAACACCTTTAGCATTAACTAAAGTTCTAGAGTTATTACTTGTTTGGCCCCATCTCAAATTTCTTTATTTTCTGTTCACCAGTCCACATCAATTTCCAGGTATTGCAGCTTTATAAAAAGTTTCACTATTGGGCCTCCCTGATAATGCAACGGGTTAAGTCTCAGCACTATGAAGCTATCTGCAGTCACTGCAGCATGTGTTGGATCCCCAGCCAGGGAGTTTCCCACATGGCGCAGCAGACCTCTCCTGCCTCAATCGCTGCTCCCCTCAGCAGCGTATTTCAGTTCATCTGCCTGTTCTGCTCCCCACTCTCTCTGGTGAATCCTCTTACCACCCTACACCTCTGGCCTACACCCTAGTTCTTGTATACATAAATAAATCTTACATTAAAAAAAGTTTCACTATTACCCTCAATCCTTCTTGTTTTAAAATTTTCCTTAGAAACAGGTAATTTAAACACTCTCCTATGGTGCCCACTGTGTCCTTCCTTTGAGAAATAAAATTTCTGGATATTTCCAAGGGAACTGAGGACATCTGGAAGGTAGGCATCCTGAGCACATGCACTACACTGTGTCAGACTGTGCTACTCCCAGGAACACCCTCCTCTTGTCAGCTTGTATGGAGTGCTAGGAGCGATGACAGTCTCATAGCATACTCAGGGCCTCCCTTCCTGGCCTCTATGTTCCTTTTCCCTCCACCAAGAAAGGGAAAGCAGTAGATCAAACCTGCCTGAAGCAGGGTACTACCGCCGCCTGGAGACAAAGCTGTCACTTTGCAACACTATATGCATTGCCTATCCAAAAGACAGGCCAGAACCCTCTTGTCCACTCCTCAATCCTACTTGCATGGCACCCAAGAACAGAAACCTGTCAACACCAGAGAGGCCCTGCCCTCCTTTCCTTTGTGTTGTTCTTAAGAGCCCAATACAATAAATAGGCTCCATTTTCCAAGATTAGGACACAGACACACAGAGGATTAAAAAACAGGTCATCTGATCTCTCCCCAGATCTCAGGTCTGTCTTGGTAGAGTTGGCCCTCAGGAAACATATGCCTAGCTATAACCAAAGCCAGCAGGAACTGTCTGTGAGGGAGGAAAGGTCTCACAGGATGGGGTCAGAAGAGGGCAGTCCTGAGCTGAAGGGACTCACTTCATATCCACTAAAAGGAGATAGGAAAGGCAATCTTACAGACCTGCAACCTCAGGAGCAGCTTGGGTTCTACTGATAGTCCTGCCAGCTGGAATGAGGGCCCTCCTGATAAGGCTGACACCAGACCCACAGGTAGGCCAGCTGAAGGGAGGGTGGGCAGGCAATCCATCCCAGGCCTGCAAAAGGAGGGCCCTGCCTTTGTGATAGCCCAGAGGATGAGAAGCAGCAGTGCACCTGCACTGAGGCTGGGCCAGAACATCCAGAAACTCCTCACATGTAATCAGAATCAAGACTGCATAGTAATTTCTTCTGTCAGTTTGCTTTACTTTTGAGGTTAATATCAGCTTTCTGCCTATTTCCAAGATTTACAACTATTTTTACCTACATTATATCTATGCCTTAAAATAACTCATGCATAAAACCATATAAACCCAGAGCCTTTTTAAGCAACTGTTAACTAATAAAATAATCCCAACAATGTCTACTTTTCTTAGAATTTTTTTTACCAGATGTTTGCTTATTACTGTTTTTCCTAAAATAACTAGCTTTAGGATCTTATTATAGTGTAGTTCTTACTCTTTCTTCCTATTTTCAAGGAAGGTGTTTTGTTTTCACAACTGTAAAAATTAAAGGGGATTGGAATACTTGCCTAACTACCCCTCTGGGAAGGTGCTCTGTACCCATCCTGTGTTAAACTTGGCTTGAGGGAAACTCTAAGCTCCCCTCTTAGAAAAATCCATCCTTTTGCAGAACAGGTCTTTCTTCATTCCAATCCTCCAGCCCCCAGAGACTCACAGCTCTGGTCTGCTGCCTGCTCTTCACTTCACCTTCCGCTCTCTTGGAAGTCAGTTCTCAAGTCCGCATTCCATGCCAAGCCTCCTGCTTCTGCCTATTCTGCCCTAACTCCTTCAGCCAGACCTTTCAGTGCTCAGTGTCCCCACTAGAAACAACATCTGAAATACTAATATGAGGTGCTTGCAGCTGAGGCCCAGCCTCTGTTCCAGACAAAATGGGAACAGTGCTCATGCTGACAGAACAAGGATTCTGTTTGTTAGGAGTTACCACACCACAGGCTCAGTCATGGATTCAATACACATTTAATAAGCACCAACTGTGTACCAAAGACACAAAGCTAAGAAGTTAGTCCCTACCCTGAAGGCTTACAGTCTACCCAGAGATATAAGTCAATTACAATATTGGAGTTTAAATGGTGAATCAGCAACATGCAAGGTGGTACAGGGACTGCTGAAAAGCAGAAAGTGGGAGGAAAGCACAGCAATGGCACTGAGACTTTTTTCATGCCAGCTTCTAAAGAAAACCATGACTAGAATGTTACCAGACAGAAGAGGGAAATGGCTGGTATACAGCTGAGATTGGCAAGCGGGCTTGCATCCCACCTTTCTGCATCTAAGTTGCCCCAACAGACCAGAGCTGCCAGTACACTCACAGGGAATCATCTATCTCTGTCAAGATACCATTCCACTTGTACTGAACAATGTGGCTACTTCCTCCATTCAGCCTTCCTTAAATTTCAACCCAGAGGGCAGAGGTCACAGGAAGTAGAGGATGGGGAAAGGTGTGGATGGGGAAGCAGAGACCAGATCTAGTGAAGGTTGGCATGGCAGACTCAGTCCAGTCCCAGCTAATACTGAAGGAGGTTTGTTTTTGTTTTTGGGGGGTAAGGGAGTGCAATACAAAGATAATACAAACATCTGATGGGGATTGATCTATGGAACTGTCCATATGGTGGGAACAGGCCCAGGTGAGTGGGCACTCTCCTGCAAGGTATGGGAATAGAGCTCAGAGTTCAGTAGGAGGCAGTTCCTGGGCTATAGGGAGAGTGTGAGGATGAGAGGCATTAGGCAGAGGTCCACATTCTGCAGCGGGGGGCGAGGGAGGGAGGACCCACACACTTCTTTGTGTTCAGACGAGGTTGAGCCAAAATCAATGCATCTCTTCGTTGAGCAAAGGTGCAGTGGACAGGGCAACAACTAGTAGCACTACTATCCAGAATGATTTGGCAGTGTCACTCTGCTCTGACTGGAAGCCATGGGGGTCTTAGGTTACACAAGCCACCTCATCATGAGCAGTGCTATACCTGCCTGGGTCATTTTCAGCTTCCAAAGTGGCAGGGAAGACAGCAGGAGAAAATGGTGGCTCTCCTGGTGTTTCCAGAGTGCCTATCATTCCCTATAAAGTACCTAAGGATGCCTCCTGGTTTCCCTCTGTCTCAGAAGTAAACCCTGTCTTCTGGGGTTCTGGATACCCTGGCAAGCTGGATCTGGTTTCAGAACACCAAATTCTCAAAATGCAGGAACAGGGTTGGGAACCATCTCCCCTGACTGGGAGGAGGTTTGCCCCATAGAATTAGGATCGGTGCTGCACACAGAACTGGACAAGGGAGGGGGCTCTATGGGCCCAGGGGCATCCTCCTGGATCAGCTGCTGCTCAAGCGGAGCATTTCTGTATGTAGAGTTGGTACTACAGAACAGTGGGGGTGCCCAGTGCAGCTGGGACAGGCCAGGAGAAGCACCCATGTTGAGTGCCAGAGCCTCTGAGGACCTAGTTAAGTAATACCTCACCACAGGTAGCTGTGACTACTGGTGCTTGACTTGAGGCTGGGGGCAGGACACTGCAGCAAAGGGTTCAGGGCAATTGCTGGGGTTTTGAATAACTTCCCTGAGATCCTTGCAGGAGAGCTCATAATCATCTGGCAGGGTTAGGTCCCCATTGAAGCAGGAGGCTGCCCAAGGCTGGGCTCAGCTGCTCAGGCACTGGAGGATATCGCAGATATGGCTGAAGTTGTCCTGGTAGTGCTCAAAGTGGAAGGACACATAATCACCTAGCTGGGCCAAAAACTGATCTGGCAGCCATAGGGAGGCATCATAGGTGGCCGGGTCCAAATCTGGCACCCACTGAAAGTTCACCCTGAGGGGTAGGGGCTGAGCACGTGCAGTTGGGGGCTTACCACTGGGAGTAATAATTGCTGTGCTCTTCTGCTCCACAATCATGCACATGCACGCAGGGTCTCCACAGCAGGGCTGCTCAGCTCAGGGATCTACTAGGGGGATATATACAACCCTAGGAGAAGCCCATCTACTGCCAAGGGTGCTCACTGCTGTAGTTGGTTGAGGACCAGATGGAATTTTGAGGACCCTGTTGACAAAGCAGGCCATGTGCCATGCTGAGATCAGAAGGTTACTATGGCAGCAACTATGAGGATTCTGGAAAGGGGGAAGGGAGGAAGAGATAGGGGAGGAGGTAAAGAAGTGGTACACAGGATACAACAGGACAGAGGTGGGCCGAAGAGGAAGTGGCAAACCCAGGTGTTCCAGGTAAGATGCCGAGGGTCAGGGGAGCTGACAGCTGTAGTCTCAGAAGAGCTGATGGGACTGTCAGATGCAGGCCACCATCCGAGGCAATCTGTCCAAAAACAAGGTGGGGAAAAGCTAGAACTAGGTCCAATCATCACCATCAAGCTGCAGAAGACAATAAGCAGGCAAACCCCTGGCACCCCATTACGCATTCTGACTAGAAGGAGAGGTTGACTAGAAGGCGAGGGTCTGAGAGGTCAAAAAGGCAGGGAAATGCCACCTGTAATGTTTCAAAGGCAAGGTGTGGTGGCACATGCTGTCAGTCCCAGGAGAAGGAAAGGGGGCCAAATTGGAACACACTGAGATTTCCTTGGATGGCCTGGCTGCCAAGGAGTTTCAGTATTATAACAGAAGTAACCTTTTACTGGGTGCTCCATTCATACCAAACACTGACTGCGATGAGGCTGATACTCTTATCATCTCAGACGCAGAGTGTTAAGTGAAGTCACTTGATTGCAGTTACACACCAGTCAGTAAGCAGCGAGAGGCAGCTAAACTTGCCTTAAGAGACCACACACTGAACCGTCATGCATCATCATGCCAGTTATGAGCTACACTTCACAGTCCACTGAAAAGGAATCTCCTAATCACTCCAAACACAGTAACCATTAAGTACACAAAACACATCATGAGACTTTTTAACATCACAGCACCACACATATGGTAGGCTATGTATGCCCAAAAGAAGTCTAGGTGTCCTGCAGCCTTCTCCCCAGTCTCACCTCACCAGTATAATCTGCAAGTAATGCCACCCCTGTCCTGAGCACCATGCCACCCTGCATCTGCATCCCTGTCAAGAGTCCAGTATGCAATCCCCCAAATTTAATTGCACTTGCTGTCTTTTTTCCCCTTCCCAGAGTCACTCCTATGAAAGGCTTGGACAGCAGTGGTCACCAATCCTGAGCAGCCAAAAATACCTGTACCACCAGGTACAGTTTTCTCCCAGGGTAAGGAGTCATCTGCCAAGCTCTCACACTGCACAGCCCGGCTACTCACCTCCCCAGTTTCTCTGTAAAGAAAAGGCCACTCAAGGCCACCAGAGTCCTCTATGCTTCACTACCTGTGTAATTTTCCCAACAACCCCTCCACACACACTTCAATGCTCTAGCAGCTTATACCTAGGGACACGGCAGTATGCACATGAACTCATAACCAGTTCCTTACATGTTAATCTACCCCAGTCAGAGTTCCTCCAGGAAGCACAGTTACACACCAGTTGGTGTTTCTGCCTAGCATCTCCTGGAGTGCAATGCAACGCTGGAGGTAGAAATTGCCAGGTACCTACCTTCACCATCCAAGCATTCTGGAATCTCTCAGGTACAACACCCACAGGGGATAGGGGTTGGAAGGGTGTCTTCCACCTGAAAGCCCTTCCTTCCCATCCTAACACAAAAATATGCTAGTACCCGTCGCAACAGCAGCCCAAGGGGTCAGCAGATGAATGCAGTCCAGTCAGCTCTTCAACAAGGTCTGAAAAAGCAATGACCACAGACCACACTCCAACTCTTACCACCAATTTGAGGTTAAGTGTCAGGTTGCTAGCAAAGACCACATACCACCCAGAAGCCACGTCCAGATTTCTGCCCTTGCTTTCTCCCAGTCCTGACCTCCCACCACCCGCTCAGAATTCAGGCTGTCACCTGCTCTCACAGGCATTCTTGTGTGCCCTCCTGGACCTTCAGGAACAGGGTTCCCCGTGTCACCAATTAACGCTGCTTAAGAATGTCACCACTTCGAGAACTTTATCCCTCCCAGATGTATCAATCTGTTCATCTCGCTCCCTTCTCTTCCCCTCCCGCCTGGCACGAGAAATTTGGACCCTTCTCCTGGACTGGACAGCGTTCTACGGAACGAAGGGAGGCACATGCGCACTTGCCTTCGCAAAACCAAAAAGCAGCATCAGGACCGCTGGATCACGCTCTGTTCCGAGCAGACCCAGCGGCCTTGGGAGCAGAATAGCTCACCCAAAGCTTCAAAGCAAGTTGAGGGCACACCACTACACAATCCCTCCCGCAACTACCCAGGAAACAGCGGGAATGAGCTCATAAGCTCGCCCCAACCACCCAACAAGCCGACCTACCTGAAGTTATGCCAGGCGCCAGCGAAGGGCCACGGATTTGCGGCCAGAGACGTCCCTCCGAGGGCGAAAAAGTCCAAGGGCCACCTAGAACAAGATTGGCGGCGGTGAGAGAGGCAAGGCGTTGGCACGACCTCCTGTGAAAGTGGAAATCGCTCGAAAATGACTCCGGGCACCCCAAGCCCCCGGCGCGGACAGAGAAACTGAGGTCCGCCAGCTAGAAGGGCAGCGGGGACCCGAGCCGGGGGCTCGGGGCGCCTCTCAGCTACCGAGCAGTTGGGAAGGAAGGGGAGGGGCTGATGAGGCGGCGTCCGCCCTCGGGTCGCCTGTGTTCCGCTGCCTCACGGAGCCCTCAGCGGAAATCGTCGCATCAAGAAACGCGGAACTGGGAGCCCGACCGCGACGCGCAGCCACGCTCCCTACGTGCTCACTGCCGGCCAGAACATCCCACCCCGGCCTCCCAGCCGTGTCACGCCTGCGTTTGAGCCGCGGGACAACCAACGCGCAGGCGCTCCGAGCCCGGCTTGCAGACACCGCGGCGCAGAGGCTGACGGGATCGCGCTCATTTCCCCTCCCCCTCCCCGCCCACGTACGCTCCTTCCCAGCAGAGCCCAGTGCCGAGAGCCGACGAGAGACTGCGTGCGCAGGCGCATGAGCGGCGGGTACTGGCCGAGTCCGGCGGGAGGGGAGGATACTGCGACTGGGAAATGAATAGCAGGCTGGTGGGGCCGTGCTGCCCACTGGATCCCGTAGAGATGGGGGAGCTGACGCCGCTGGACCCGCGGTTACTGAGTCGGCAGTGCACTGGGGGGCTGCTAAGCGGCAGGAGGGATGCTGCGGGCCCACGGCATCAGGGAGGGTTTTGGCAGAGAGTGGCTTCAGTGCTCCCCTGCTTTCACCAACCAGTGACCTTGCTCAAAACCTAAGGGCGGGTTCTACATACCCCCGGCCCAGAAGTAAGAAAGAAAAGGGCAAGGCAGGCGCCAAGAACCTTCCACCTGCGTGCCTAAGGGGCTGGTAGGCGGGTTCCGTGGGTTTTCTCGTCGTGAGTGGGTTTGTGTTGCCCTGTCCCGGTCCAGGCTGGGCCCAGTGAGGATAATGCGGGCAGGCTGCCAAGACCAAGCCTCCCGGGATGGCGTGCCCACTCAGCACCCAGAGACTGGAGGATGAGGTTGGATGCTCCTGTGTGCACCACCCCCATGCCTCCTCCCTGTGCCCTTGCAAGAGGTGGGAGAGGGTGCCTGCTTCCCACCCCAAGAACTTAAAGCCCCATGGGCGAAGGACCTGGATGCAGGCCAGGAGTCATAGGGGCAGCCGAATTCGTTGGAAAATCATGTTTCTCAAGGCGAACACACACTTAAACGCACCAGCTCCTTTTCTGCCCTGGTCTAGTGATGACTTTCATGAAAAGATCTCTGAAATGTTATCTACATTTACACCCAAACTCACTCTCTTTGATCTTTGAAACGAGAATCAAAGATCACATTGTACCTTCAATGGATCTGTGGGGCTTTCAACTGCCTCCGCCAAAAATAATATAAGTGGCACCCTGCCAGGGAACACCTCCTTGATGTGAGAATGACACTTGTATTTTTCGGTTGTATCTTTCCTAATTGACCTGATAATTTAAACTTCCTACCTCAAAGGAGAGGGGGAGTTCCCAGCAATTTGACTTACCTCAGGAGAGCTAGGCAGCTCAGTCCAACGCAGTGCGGGTCAGCAGAGAAAGCCAGCTGCAGGTTTTGTGCAAAAGTAACATCCAAGGTGGCCAGCCAGGCTATCAGTAAAGTTATTGGTGGTCCAAGTTCTTTTTTTTTTTTCTTTTAGGTCATCTTCTATGTGTATTTTCATGGGTGGTAAAATACAGATTAACAAAATATCATTTAAACCATTTTTAGGGGTACATTTCAGTGACATTAACATGATCGTGCAACCTTCATACTATCCAGCTCCAGAACTTTTTCATCACGCCAAGCATAATCTCTGTGCCCAGTAAACACTAACTCATCAATACCTCTTTCCCCAGTGGCTAGTAATCTCTAGTCTATTTTGTGTATATTAATTTTTCTAGTCTAGGTACCTCATATAAGTGGAATAATACAGTATTTGTCCTTTTGTGTCTGACTTATTTTGTGTCTGACTTATTTCACTGAGGATAATGTTTCAAAGGTCTATCCTTGTAGCAGCTATAGAATTTTCTTTCTAAAGACTAAAAAATACTCCATTATGTGTATGTATCTTGTTTGGTTTATTCATCTGTTAATGGACGCTTGGGTTGCTTCCATTTTTTTTGGAAGCAGTATCAGATTGTGATTGATGCTATGAACATGGGTATACAATTACCTGTTTGGGCTTTTTTTTTCCTATTGTGGTAAAATCTACATAAAATTTACCACATGCTAAGTATACCTCTAAATGCTATTTTAAATTTTAATAAACTAATTGAAAAGCTACTTAGTAGAGAACAGGGGAAAATAAAGTGACTTTCTGTTAAAACAAAAACAACAAATCATACACACACAACAAAGACTGTCCTTTAGTTTTGGGGTATAGTATTCTATAAATGTCAGTTAGCTTTAGGAAATTCATAATTTTCAATTCTTCTGAAACATTTCTAGTTGTATTAAAGACTAAGGTGTTAAAATCTCTAATTATGGTTATGGGTTTGTCCATTTCTCATTTTAATTTTGCAAGTCTGTAATTAGGTACATATACTTTTATGATTGTTATGCTCTCCTAATGAATTGGGTCTTTGTCATTGAACTGTTACCACCTGTCGTTGGCAAAATTCCTTCTCTTCTAGTCTACATTGCTTTGTATTAATGTAGTCTACATTGCTTTCTAGTGCTTTTGTATATTTTTTCCATGTTTTTGCTTTCAACTTGGTTGTGTCTTCATATATAAAGGTATTTCTTATAGACAGCATGTAGTTGGATTTTGCTTTTTTAAAATCAAGCATAATAATCTTTGCCTTTTACTTGGAGAGTTTAGTCCATTTATGGAATTATAAGATTAGGTTTAGGTCCACCACTTTGCTCTTTGTTTTCTATTTGCCTCTTGTTTCTGTTCTTCCTCCCCGACCCCCCGCCTTCTTTTGGGTTTATCAAATTTCTTTAGTATTTCATTTTAATGCTTCTATTAACTTTTTAGCTGTGCCTTTCTTAGAGATTGCTCTAGGAGTTTACCACATGCATCCTTAATTCACTGGAACCTACCTGAGAGATAATACTGTACCGCTTCACATCAAGTATAACAACCTTGCAACTATGTACATTCCATTTACAAGCATCTTTTTGCTATTGTCATATGTTCATATAAACCCAATTGTACATTGTTATAATTCCTGTTTTATCAATGTCTTTTAAAGAAAATATGAGAAGGAAAAAGATTAGCATTCTAAAAGTACCTACATATTTGCCATTTCTGGTGCTCTTCGTTTCTTTCTGTTAATCTGCTTCCATTTTGTGTAACTTCCTTCTACCTTAAAGAACTTTCTGTGGCAGAACTTGAAATGCAGGACAGCTGATGAGGAATTATCTCAGCTGTTATTTATCTAAAAATGTGTCTTTATCACTCACGTTTTAAAAATGTATTTTTATTGCCCATAGACTTCTGGGGCTTTTTTTCAGTATTTAAATTTTGTTCTGTTGTTTCTTACATGCATTTTTTTCCTGATGTGTAAGTCAGAAAAATGTAATGTATACTCATTTCCCTAATTAACTTTAAGGTTTCCTCTTTATCTTTGGTTTTCATGAATTTTCCTATGATGTGCCTATCTGTGTTTTCTTTATGTGTTTACTGCTTGGGATTTGCTATGATTCTTGGATCTTTAAGTTAATCCAAAAGTCATGAAATTTTAGGTCATTATTTCTTCAAATACTTTTGTCTGTCCCATCCACCCTCTTTTCTCCTTCTTAGACATCATTATATTTCATGTTTAATATGATCTCTCAGGTCCCTGAGGCGGTTTGTTTCTTATCATGTTACTCTCTGTTCTTTTGACTAGGGAATTCTTTTCTGTCAAGTTTATCAACCCTTTCTTCTCCATCTCCTGTCTGTTAAGGTCAATTAAAGCCCATTCAATTAATTTTTCATTTGTTGTTAGACTTTTCAGTTTTAACCATTTGGTTTTCTTTTACAGTTTGATTCCATTCGGTTTTCTTTTACAGTTTCTATTTCTCTGCTGAAATTCACTCTGTTCATTATAACTTCCTATTCATTTGAGGTTATATTATATTTATAATAGCTGTTTGTAAATTTAATTCCAACACCTGTATCATCTTGGGGCTGGTTTCTATTACGTGTTTTTTCTCTTGGTTAGGAATCACATTTTCGTGTTCCTCATATATCTAGTAGATTTTTTAGTGCATTATGAGCACTGTGAATGGTACTTTGTAGAGGCTTTCGATTCTATTATCTTCTTCTAAAGCGTGTTGGCTTTTGTTTTAGCAGGCAAAGCCTGCTAAGATTCCACTTTGAACTTTTGCAGGTTTCATATGTTAGGATGGATCTATTGCAGTTTTACCCTTTAGTACTAATGTAAATTCTTTACTTATGGAACATGAGTTTTCTCCTAAGGCATGTACTTTCAGTGGTTTTAATGGGAGCCACAGTGTTTGCACAGGCACTGTAAGAACTTGAGATCCACTCTCCAACCCCCCATTCCCGTGGCAGGCAATAGCTGAAATCTCTGCTCAGGTTTCAACCTTCCAGCTGTTTTCTTGCTCCTGGACTCCCTGAGTCTTGCTCATACATGTGCAGTTCAGGAGTCAACCAAAGATTTGAGGGGAATTTACATGCAGGCTTTCATGGATTTTCTCCCTCATTTCAAGATGCACTGGCTAACCCACGGTTCTCAGGCACCTGAAGCCACTAGGGCTAGAGCTTTCTGCTCACATTCCAGTCATGCATGCCATGCCCTAGGGAGTGCTCTCAGGGGAAAGGCAATATAAGCATGGGTTTCACCCAGTGTGTTTCTCTTCATTGAATGCTTAGATTCCCTCTGCTTTTTGACTGCTTTTGATTGATCTGCTATGCCATCAGTTATCTTATATATTCTGTCTAGAATTGCTCATTGTTATCTGTGGAAAGGTTAGGCCTACATAATCTGCTTAGTCACTACCTTCAGACAAGCCCCTCCTTACATTGTTTTACAAACACCAATCATGGTGTGCTTGTCTTTACGGGTAGGATGCACAGGGGGCCTGACGAAATGTTTGGAGCAAATCTGGTGTCCTGCTCATCTTGTGCAGTCTGGCACATCAGAACCAGGAGGTAGTGAGCTGAGGGAAGTTAGGTCAGGTTCTAAGCCACACCCCTCTTTCCACACACATAGCATGTATGGAGCACACGTCCCAGGATTTTGCAGAACAGGGCACCGTGAGGATTTCAGAATAAAAAACATAGCAAAGACACCATGCCAATGTTCATTTGACAGTCAGGTTTTGAGTGCCTATTATATGCCAGGCACTACACTTAGGACAAAGACATGAAGACGGGAAACTCCTTTTGGTAATTAAAAAAAAAAAACACTAATGCACGGGAACAAGCAGGCCCATTGCCAGGTGTCAGGGAAGGCTTCCTGGAGAGGAAGCCCTGCATTGAATCTTAACCAAAGACAGTGTCAATTGGCCAGGCAGGGGGTGGGGCTTGGGCTGACAGAACAGCATGGGCAAAAGCATAGGGCAAGGTATGTGCTGTGGAAGAAGGTACAAGTAAGGGGAGAGACCCCACTCTGGAGTCTCCGCAGTGGCAGGCATCTGGTCCCTGGGAGAGAGGGGTGGAGGGCTAGAGCTTGTCTGCGCTGGTGAAGACAGGGATTATTCACAGAGAGCCTGGGCCTACTTGGTGCTACTTTCCACCCCAAAGTGCCTGGGCGCCTGCAAGCTGAAGGTACATCATCTTGTGAAAGAATTAAGGTGCCTGACTTGCAAAGAAAGGACTGATGTGAACAACACACTTAATTTATACACTGTCTCCCCTACCAAAGACTTTGAAAATCAAATACTCCCCAAGCTATGGAAACCCAACCACTGACTGATCGTTAGGACTTTATTATTATAATCACCCAGTCTAATTTCAGCCACTGAGGGCAGAACAATGAGCCATTGAAGCTGTGCTGGTCTTGCCTCCCAGCCACCCTCTCCTACAGGCGTGAACCTGGCGCTGAAGCCTCAGTGGGGAGGGTGGCTGAGTCCTGTGACCTGGCTGCACCATCGTGTTCCCGGGAGACTTCTGGGAGGTCTAGGCATCGGTCTTCTCACTCATCAAGTGGGAGCTTGAAGAAAACACATCCGGACATCGCTTTGATCTCCTCCTGTTCTGTACCATATCTTGAGCCTCAAACTCAGGAGCTAATTACAGCTGCTTTGGGGAAATTTATGGGTATGAAAATTCTTCAAAGATGCTAAAGACCATGAGGTGCTGTTAGTCTTCCTTACTGCGCGTGGCTGCCATGCCCTGCTAATATAATTACAAAAAGAAAGCCTGTGGGGTGCCCCGTGTCACACACATGTGCCTGGTGCCCAGTGGTCTGGGTGGGTCAGCAGTCAGGGCAGGGACCTGGGTCCAGGTGGCTCCTGACCCTCAGCTGTGATGTAACAAGGTCACACCATCTCTTTATTTATGGTCTCACTTTATTCCCAAGCATTTGGTGTTATTTGATCACCAGCTATAAGCCAAAAAGATCCCAATTTTATTAGGAAAGAAAGCTTACTTTTGTGGAACAGCAAGGCCGGATCATTGTCCCATGAAACCCTAGAGGCCAGGCCCTTGGCAGACTTGAGCTGGGTCTGCCTTATGCATGGTTTCTGCTGTCACTGCTGGCTTTGAATTCCTGTCCAGGAAGAGGCTAGGGAAAGACCATCAGGTTAGCTAAGTACTTGGCTATTTTATGAGCTCACCTGGGTTCAGCAGAGCTGACATTTCAGCCTATTGGTGCCTTGTCCCCTTCCTTTTCATAGTGGGGTCAGTTCCAAACACAACAGGCAAATGGGAAGGGAACCTCTTGCAGCCCACTCGAATGGTGCTTGGAGAGCTGCTGGAACTCCAGCTTGGGTTTCGGGATTAGGGAAATCGGAGCACTGTGAAGCACATTGGGGCTGGGATTAAACGGTCTCAGTTCTCGATACTTTGGTTGACTCTGCAGACTGATGCCAGGACTTCTTCACTGACCTCGAAGGTTCCTGGCCAGGAACCAGTGTTTGTATGGCTTTGGGGGAACACCCCCCACCCCTTCCCCCACACCTGGAAAAAGTTCAGCAGAAAAAACGAAACCTTGGTAGTAGTTAGGCAGAAACTATGTCCTGCTGCCCCTGCTTATCCCCTCTTCTGTGCCCTTCAAAGGAATAGCAGCCAGCTTCCTTCTGTTTATTTTTGCCCCCTCCTGCCACAGGAAGGAGCTAAGACAGCTCTGAGGGCCTAGGAGCATCCAGTAAAAGGGCCCAGCTCTAAGGTGAAGATGGTGGCAGATGAAGAAACACATGAGGGACACAAATGCTGCCCAGGTGGGGCCCATCTGGCTCTGGGATTCCTCTCCAAGGCTGCTGCTGACACTAGCACCAAGGAGAACCCTGGTGAGGAGGCGGAGGAGGACCAGGTGATGGGGGGGAGAGGAAGAGGGAGAGGAGTAGGGGAAGGAGGTGGAAGGGGAGAGGAGGGAGAAGGGGTATGCATAAACAGGTCAGCAATGCAGACTCCAGGAGTTACTTTCTCAGCTTGGGTCCTTAAGAGAGATCCTCTGTGCTGGTGGCCCCACCAGGAGGGATTGGGGCTCTGTAGCAGCCCAAGCAGCATAATCTGGAGAAAATGGGTGCTGGTTACTCAACTCCCTACACCAGGAAGGCAAAGGCAGGGTCATGACCCTGGGTGGATGGGCAGTGAGGTCCCTAGTGGCATAGGGCTGGCTCAGCTGTATGGGTGGCTCCAGGGGTGGAATTCCTGTTCCTGTGCAGGGGTGGCGGTACCCGCCCCCATGTTGCCCCTGATTCTCTGTGCCAGTTTGGGCTGGGCTGAGCAAAAGGGAAGGCAATGGCTCCCATACCAGGTGGGAGGATAGCAGCTTGTGAGTTTGGGGCCAGGAGGGAACATCTTCCTCTGAGGCTGGGGTTGCCCCCCAGGAGTGTGATGCTCCCCAGGAGTCACCAGAGGTTGATGACTCTGCAAGTATCCTTGCCAGTCGGGATGGAGAACTAGTTCAGATATTTCCCGAAGGTGCTGGCCCTGTAGGTGAACTTGAAGAACTTGTAGGGACCAGACCCCAATGCGTGTGCTTCTGAGTGATGTGAACACAGGGTGGTAAAATCACATGAGAGCCTGAGGCCTTCCCTAGGGGCCCACTTCACACCCCACTTCCTCCTTGCTGCCTGGGCCAGGTAAGAAGAGGCATGCGGCTGGAACACTGTAGCAAGCCACCCCAGAGACCCCAAAAGCAAGCCCCAACCTGAGGTAGTAGGCACTGCCTGACAACAAACTTCATCATGGGGCACTTCTGCCTCTGACAGTAGTCACTTCCTTAGACAGGTCTCCCTGGCCACGAGAAAACATGGCTGAAGCAGGTGGGGGAGGGGGCAGGTGTTCCCTGCTCCCTCTCAAGCAAAGCTGGGGTTCCCAGCAGGGTTGCTGATGCTGGGGGAGCAACCAGAGGTCTGTGGAGGGTTTGGAGGTGGACTGCAGGCTGAGTACCTCATTGCCTCCCAGGCCTGATGTTCACTCTGTTCCTCCTATGTTCCAGACCCCGCCTGAGTTGACTCTCTGCTCCTCCCACGTGCTCCTTTGATCCTTAGTCCAGCCTTCAATAATAACTTGTCACTCCTCCTCTGTGTGTCCACCTCCCAGGTGGCCTTGGGACTTTCAGGAACAGCACCGCAAGGGCTGCAGAGAGAGAGGGGTGGTGGCCGGCTGGAGGAAAACTGGCCCCACTTCAGAGTAGAAGATGATGCAGAGAGGAGGTAGCTGGCCCCTGAACAGCCCCCCTCCTTCCCATGTCATTGCACAATCTGGAGTCATAAGCAGAAGTGTGCAGGACGTTGCCGAGGGTAATTGTAGGTTACACGGAACAATCTGAGGAATTAAAATCATATTTTCATTGCACCATAAAAACATGCAAAGGCGGCGGTAAGGCGGCCCTGGGGCCAAGGGGAGAGCACCTGGCCTCTGGTGCTCTGGCCCCTCCCTGAGCTCCCTGGGAGGAAAGGACAGGGCAGGGGTGATCCCAGACAAAGGACCTCAGGTCACACAACAAGCCTGGAGCTGGCAGACTTGAGGAGTACACAGGACAGACACTACTTCAGCCAGCACTTCCATCTTGCTCCCCACACTCTTACTCAGGCTTGAGAACCAAGAATACGGTTGTCCTGCCCTGAATTCTGGGTTGGAGGCCCAAGGAGAGTAGGCATCCAGGGCACTGGACCCCATGGCCAGGCAAGCTCTACTGACAGCAGAAGACCCCAAAGGTGGCCTGGTTGATGCATTTGCCAGGCCCAGGCTCTTTGTGACAGGCTTTTTCTGAACACCAGCTGCTTGCCCACTGTTTACTAGGGAGGGGCATGACCCCCCCCACAGGGGCAGCTAGTGGGCTGAAACTTCTAGGATGTGGGGCCACATGAGTGGCTTCTCTAAGAGCTGTCCTGAGCACCCCCAGGATGGGCTGGTGAGGCTGGCAGCACTGGCACCTCAGACGCTTTGTTCTCACCCAGGTGATGGCACAAGCTGCTGAACTGGCCATACACAGTGTAGAGAAAGTACATGTCACAGACACAACAAGTGTGCCAGGGCAAAGTCCTTCTGGGGAAATAGGCATGCAAAAATTCTACCCAGAGGGGCCTGCGGGGAAACAAGCATGTGGGTGGCACTCCTGGCCAGTGGGGTGATCAGGGGTCAAAAGGACCTTATCCCAAGAGCTGCCCTGTGTGTACGGAGGATCTCCACGCAGGCTGCATCATTTCCATCGTCACACAAAGCAACAGGACCATTTCAAGTTCCCCTTTTGTCCCACGACAGGGGCAAATCCAGTTTTGAGAGATCTGTAGGTCCCTGCCCAGAGGCACCTACCCAAGTTGCCCTTGGGACCCCAGTCTGTTCACTGACCTCCGCAGACCTGACTTTGCCTCTCAGCTAGGGGAACTCCCAATGTGGAGGTAAGCTCGCCCTGCAGGATCTGAGGCCAGGGTGTGCCACCAGCCGTGCGTTAAATGGGATACGGCTGATCTCCCGCTGCACTTGTTGAGAGGACCCGGCCCAGCCTGGCACTTGGCATCTTAATTGGGCGTCTGAGAGCTCCTGCACACGTTTCACACCAAGAGAGCAAGCAAGCCTCTGAGGCTCCCGTAGGCCCATTAAGGTGCAAACACATTCCTTTGTTTGCTGACAAGCAGGGTCCCATCCAGGGCTCCCGGGCGGCAGACTAAGTGATGTTTTCTTAAGGAAGACATGAGATTAACCACTGCTAAAGCTCCAGCACAATGCCTGGCCCTGCCCGTCACTGTCAGCGCTGTCTCTCTGTGAGGTGACTGACAGGTGCAGTGGGTGCCGCCGGGCGATCCCTGGCCCATCAAGTCTCAAAGTGCAGGATTAGCCTGAGCACAGCTGACAAACTGACTTGGAGGGTCACAATGGAAATGAAGCGGGGTACCTGACATTCAGGGGATGGAAAGCCTCCGACACCCCTGCCAAGTCTTGTCAGTGGGCCACACCGCTGGCAAGTTGCTCTGGAAAAAAGCCCTCAGAACGCCTGCTGGGAGCCTGGCCACCCGCCTTTCTGCAAGGTGCATAGACCCAAATTGAAGGTCCCAGGAAGGATGCCTGGGGTCTTTGGGCAGCCCACTCCCTGTACCAGGGAGGATGAGGTGGGACAGTTCAAAGCACAGCAGCTGAAGACGAGGTGCACATGGACCCCAGGTTCCCAAATGACAGACGTGTGCTGACAAGGCGTGTTGGTCTGTTGGCCAGTCCCTACTCCTATCTATCATTGTGGGGGGCAAGTTGGGGACACATACACAGAACAGACTTTGGGGAAAACATCCTCTTTATTTGTACTCCAGAATACCAGGGAGGCTCAGACGTGAGCAGCCCATAGGGTGGGTTTCTGCACAGGTCGTCATCATCTGGCATTGGGGGTCTGGCAAGGCCAGCCCAGGCAGGAGAGGGTACGAAGTGCAGGTGTGGGGGCTAGCAGCCCCAGAATCCATCCCTGCAGGGCACACAGGCAATCTGTTGAGACACGCTGCCCCACGCTGGCTACCTCAGGGGCCCTCCAGGCAGGGGCCCTCCAAATAGGGGCAAAGCTTGCCCAGGTTTGGCCTCGTGTCCTGTCAAGAATTTAGGGTCAGCATGGGGTTACCATGTCTCCCATACACACACACAGGGATCCTCTCAGGACAGATGAGAAAAGTACCCCAAAGAGTGCCTTCCCTCCACTATGGGATGTGTATGTCACAGGGAGCACTGCAGTGCTAAAAAGATTTTGAAATGATAAAAATTTATGTTGGACCCTTAACAAAACAGCTCTGTTAGGTGAACTATTCTGATAAGAGTTTCCTCAGGATGCCCTTTATTAGTCTGAACCAGAGGTAGCCCTGGTTGGGAAGGGGGCTGTGGTGGAGCAAGTACCCAGAGTGCCCAGGGGAGGCCCCAGGCCTCGGCTGGCTGTCCACAGTACCCTCAGAAGCTACTTGGCCCTTCATGCCTGCACACGGGCATCATGCAGACCCCCACTACCTGTCTACAGTCTACCTGAGCCCTGAGGGGAGACCCAAGCTGGGGAGGGGCCGGCTAGCGGGGGTGACACCCCCAGACCCGCCACCAGGGCTTGAAGGATACACTCAGAATGAGAGGAAAAAGGCCCTGGCCACATGCATCCCTTTGACAGGGGTCAGGAGGGGACTAGCTAATTTCTTCCTCCTCAGAGGTTTTCCGCCACGGCCTACCAGCCTAGCTTTACAAAGCTCTATAGCACCAGATGTCAGGCAGTGGCCATGCATGAGACAGTATCTCCACCTTCTGGGCAAGAGAGAAAGAGCCAGTGCTGCTACTCAGCACTGAGCAAGGCAAGAGCGAGCAGCTGGCTCCTCTGCCCAGCAGTCCACTGAATTCGATCAAGGGATGCTTGCTATGCCCAGCACCCACCTGGCACAGGTGGCTGCAGCTGTGAGCCCAGCCTCAACACCTGTGTGTGGGGAGCAGCAGCAGCCAGGCTGGAGCCTGGGTTACCCTGTGGAGAGTGGAGCCCTCAGGGGCTTCCCCTCCTAACCCTGTTTCTTTGGCCATGGTGGCCTAGGCACAGGGCTCGGCCGGCTTGTCTGAGGTGGCATGCAGGTGCAGCCTCCCACACACCTGGAGGCTGTGGTTCCCAACCTGCCTTCCCACCATAGCCTTAAACACAGAGTCTAGCCCATGCGTGTATACCTGGATCCCAGCCTCCAAAGAGCCAGGCTGTGGGTGGTAGCAGGTGCGCCTTGTGCTCTGGGCCTGGCAGGGATGGTGGCTTACCCTCAGCAGCCTGTCACGGTGGGGTCCAGGCCTGAGCGCTTGGAGATGCGCAGCTTGGCCACCTCCTCAGCACAGGTGGGGTGGATACCCACTGTCCGCATTACCTGTGCATAGGAGGCCCCACACCTACACAAAAGGGGAGAAGGAACCAGGCAACAAGTCAGGGCAGGGAGACACATTCATATCACCCTATTGCCAGGAAGGTGGCACAGAGGGGAGATCCTGGGAAGCCAGTCTCCTCATTGCCCCCTCACTGCCTCTCCTCATTGCCCCCTCACTGCCTCTCCTATACCAATACCTATGTTGGACCATCCTACCTCCCTCTGAGAATGTACAGTGCCTATGTACTCCACCTCCCCTGCCATAGCCCCCCTCCCCCCCACTTTTCTCTCACTGGCTCCAGCCTGGCCTCCTGCTGCTCCCAGACAACCAGATATAACCCCACCTTGAGCTTTGGCTCCAGCTGGTCCCTCCGTGGGATCCACTTCCTTGCTCTGCCAAGGGCTGCTCCAGAAAGCCTAAGCCCACTCTTTTCACTGTAGCCTGCACCTGCCCAGCCTCACTGTGCTTTTCTGCCCAGCACCTAGCACTTCTCTCACACAACTACCCCCATGCACAGTCTGCCCTGGGCACAGTACATGCGGGTACCCCACTTCCCCCATTTGAGTGAGGCAAGGCTGTAAGATCAGCTCTTCTTATGTCTGTATGTATGTGTTGGAATATTAGTAGGTAAATTCCCAGCATGAATGAGTGTGTGCATTTCCAACATGGAAGAAGATCCCCATCAGGAGGGTCCAGTACATACCCTCTTCCTGACTGTCACATAATGCCACTGATTTGCTCAAACCTTCAGCATCTCAACTGCACAGATGCTGAAAACTATCACTACTAGAAAGGGGCAAACTTTTGAACTCTTACCCACCAAAAGGGTTTTTTGGTGTTTTAACTACACTTTAAAATTCTGAAGCCACAATAGCTTTCTACTACTTATGTCTTCTTTTCCTGTCAATTGGATTTACCTTGGATTTTCCTTTCTATTGGATTTACCCTATAACTATCACTGTTGAGTTACAGGAACTCTGCACATCAAGGATATCAGTCCTCTGCTGTGGCATTATTAATAAAAAGGGCTTTTTAAGAGTATTTCCAGAAATTGTTCTAGCTGAGTATTGGTTCTGGCACAAATATCAGCATGCCAGAGGATGGAGATGGCTTTGTGGGAGAACCATGGCTCTGTCCACTGATGATACTAGAGACCTTCTGGGCCAGAGTTGGTGCTATGGTGCCATGAAAAGTCTGGTATGCCAGCAGTGGGCACACACAGGGCAGTGGACGAGGCCGCTGGGGTCACCCTCAGTTGTGCCAGGGTAGAATGTCACCCCACCCAGGGCTCCAGTGGAGCTCAGCAAAGCCTGCACTGAGCCCGTGTGCTTCCTTCCTATAGTCACTCTGGACAGAACTCCCAAACTACGGTGCTGCTGCAGGTGCCCTGAAGCAGGAGTCAATGACCAGGGACCAGACATATTCCCAAGACAGTCTGGTCCTGAAATCAGCCCTTCCTGCTCTTCTCCCAGCCCAGGCCCACTCCCCTGGGGGAGCCTGATGCCACAAGCCAGTGACTACTTCAATGTGGGTATAAAGGGAAGGAGGGCAATGGTGGGGCCTGAGGCTCACTGCTTGTGACAGGGGTGGCTCCATCTGAGCCTAGAGTACATGTGGAGGCTGGCATGCGCCAGGGCATCTTAACTCCTGACTAGATCCTTGTCCTTTCTGAGTATTGGCCCTGCTCCTCAAGACCCTGCCCTACCCTTGAAGCTCCTAGTCCATCTACCCCCAAGGTTAGCTCCCAATCACACCCACACCCATACCCAAAGCACACATGGGACAGAGGTAACCCATGTGCCCTACTCTGAGTCCAGCCTCTAGCTGTCCTTGACCTCTGCTTCACCCAGCCCTCCTGCCTCTGAGGACCCCATGCCCAGGTGCCTAACTTCTTCACTCCCACCCAATGCCTTCCTCAGGAGGCAAGCCCTTCATACCACAGTGCACAGCCTGTGTCTGAGCTTCAGGCAGTGATTGCAGCTCCAGAAGACACACGGCTGCTCAACACCAAGGTCTCCTGGCGCTCTGCTTTGGGAGCGGGCTCTGACCCTGTTCTTCTGACTGGGCAGACAAGGTCCAGTGATCCCCAGGGTCAGCTGGGGACTCGAAGCTCTCCCCTCCCCGCCCCCCAGACACCTAGGGACACTCTGGTTTAACAGTATTTGGCTGGAGAAGAAAGCTGTTGCTCATCTGATTCCCTGCCACATCTGTGGAGATGCTCTGCTGAAAACATGGACAACACGACAAAAAAGCGCCATCAACACAGTGGACTTTCCACTGTAGTGCTGCCAGCACTCCGAGGGACACCAGGGTGAGCATCCCGTAAGGGACAGCATTCCTCTGCACTTACTTGATCCCTAGAGCAAATCCTTGAGTAACTTCTCCTGCATTGGGGCCAAGGAAGTGCAGGCCCAGCACCAGCTGTGGAGGCTCTCGAAGACACACCATCTAGAAAGTCACGTTGTCAGTGGCAAGCCCAGAGGTAGGACCTCAGGGTTGCATGGGTGACCTGGTCTAGGGGCACATGTGGCCCTGGAAGTGTTCAGCGCCCCAGTGACCTATAAGGGATGAGGGGCACAAGCACCTCCCTAGTGGATGTTCACGTTCCTGGATTCTGCAAGGGCTGTGGAGGGTGACCTACCCGGCAGCCAGCTCCTTCCCTCTCCCTCACCTCCTGGCACGCCCTGGAGCAGGCCCATGAGAATACTCACCTTTATGTAGCACTGGGATGCATCCCTTTCGGCCACTGTAAACTCCAGTGGTTTATAATACGCGTGGTAAACCTGGGGGACGAGGTACCAGTTCTTGGAGTCAGTGGCTACAGGGAAATCAGCCCCACAGGCACTTTACTCTGACAGGCTTTGGGGCAGGGACCAGGGCATGGTGGGAACCCAGAACCCTCCCACTCAGCTGGCAGATGTGGTCAAGGGTGGAGATACACTCAGTTGGCTATGGAGAGCACCCTTCTGTCTCACACACAGGCAGCCTGTGGCTGGATCTCTACTCTCGGCAGACGGGTCCTCTTCCACTGAGGCCAAGCCCCTATAAGCCAGAGCAACAGACCAGGCACCAGCCTGGCCAAGTGGCCTCCACTCTCAGCACAGGGTAGAGGCACTGCTCAGGCGTGTGCACTAGTGGTCGTTGCAGAGTGGACATGGCAACTGTCGGCAGTGGAAAGGGGTGCCCAGCCTGCTGGCAGGGGGCAGGAGTAGGTGAGCGGCAGTCTTCTGGCCTTCACTGTGCACCCTGACGCTTGCTGGGCTTTTACTTGAGCCAGGAGGAGGGGCAGGCACAGGATGACCCCAGGCCCACACTGGAGCTGTTGGACAAAGGCTTTCAGCGCCTGTGAGGGCTCAACAGTGTGTTCAGGGCTGCGGCCAAGTAAAAAATGAGCAGCGTCCTCACATGTGCTGCACAGCCATTATTAATTAATGGAGCTTCAGAGAATATTGTTCTAACTAAGACAGAATTGAAAAGAAAACAAATAAAGGGTATTTGGCCATTCAACATTGTGAAACATAAAACAACATTATAAAATACCATGAACATGTGTCCCAGTGTACTTGTGATGAATCAAACAAAAATAGCAAATAAAGTGCCGGGAGATGGCCAGCCTGTCAGGCCTAACCCGCTGATGGAGGGAACGAGGGCCCTGGGGCAAGGGGCAGACCCTGGAGCCCATGACTCACTCTCAAAGGGACCCAGGCCCCACCATGGTGGCCACATGGAGTCTGGTTCTTCCTGGTCCGCCTGCAAACTGCCACAGCAGCAAGATGAAGCCTCACTGAAAGCTTCCAGCCTCCATAGCCTAGCAGGTTTCAAAACCTCCCTGCATACTGCCAGACCACCTGGGGCTTGTTCTGTGACTGCCCTGGGGCACTAGCCAGTCTCTGGGAACGGACACCAGAAGCAGACTTATCTGATGAAAACCTCTTCCTCTGGGGTGAGTACCCAAGTCTGGGCTGTTGGGAGCTTAGGGAAACTGAGAATCTTGGAAGGGGAGCAGAGGCAGGAGCTGGCATGGCATTGGGGAAGGTTGGGAGGTCTTGCCTGATGGAGCCACAAGAAGGGGGAGCTACTGGAGGCAGGCGAGCAGGGATGGAGGGCAGCAGAGTTCTGAGGGCAAGAGCAGCTTTCCAGGTCAAGGGAGACACATGTCCCTGTGAAATGGGCCATACCCCACCACACCCTTCTTACTGAGACTGCCCCTGAACACTCTGTCCCATAGGGTCCTTCCTGCCATGTCATGGCCAGCACCCTGGGTCTCCACACCCTTCTAAGACACAGGCCCTGAGAAGCAGGAAATTAACACTGCTGCTTATCCACTGGGCAGGAAAGGGGCCACCAAAGGGTATGAGTCTATCCTGGCAGGCCCCTCCTCAGGACCCTGACTTACCTCCACGTGCTCCTCTCCGTGGCAAGCCACAGCCTCCTCCTCTGAGAGCCCCACACAGCCATATTCCAAAGGGGTAAAGACAGTTGTGGGGACCTGGAAGGCAGGTCCTGCATTAGGCCTGCCCCTGGAGACCCAAAATTAAAGTCTTCCTTTCCCTCCTCGCCCCAGCAGGATCAGAGGCCAGGTCTCCATATGTGATGGTTGGCAGATGCCAGGCAATGAGTAGAATGCATGGACTTTCCCTTGCTTCTGGGCTGTACCCCCAGAGTTAAACCTCACAGGCATGCACAAACACCCCACGCCTCCAAAATGTGCCACAGCTTTCTCCAGGTTGACCTGACATTCTGAAGAACAGCGAACACTCACGTTGTCGTAATCCATTAGGTCTGAAGACTGGCCACAGAGCCGCTGGGCCAAGAGTCTCCCGGCCATTATAGCCGTGGGTGTCAGTTCAGGCCGCCCCTGACCAAAGGAAGGAGCAACGGGTCACTTCAGTATCATGTCTAAGGAAATCTGAACAGTCTGCATACTACCCCCCATTACCTTCCTCAAAAGGAGTGAGGCATCTCCTTCGCAAAGACCCCCAAGCTTGGCGGCCCAGGGCCGTGGGCAGGCTTGATTGTTCTCATTGCTTCCCTCAGTTCTGCTCTGGGGAGACAACTGGGGTCATGATCCTCTTCCCTGAAAGAGGCGAGCTGCTAATGAGCCCAATCATACTGCCCATGCTCTCTGTGGCTTCCTTCTGAACCCCTTCCTTGCATGGGTGATCTTGGAAATATGCCCCCATGACAAAACTCAAAAGATCCCGCGGCTGTCGACCACTCTAATCAACCAGGATTCAGCTAAAACAGGCCATGAAGAAGAATTCCACGTGCTTCTTACATGCACTTGATTTGCACCCCACAGCCCATTACAAATCCCAAATCAGATGTCACTGGGCTGGAGGGTCCTCTGCCCCAGGGTGTGTCCTACTTGGAGAGCAGGGGGTGCAAAGCCCAAGTGCTCCTGCACGCGTCAGCCTGGGACCGGCTGCCAATCACCTCTGTAGCAGCAGGAAATGCAGATGTTGTTTGACATTCCAGAAATGAATAGAGATCCGCAGAGATAAACTTGTGAAAGCAGCCTGTGCATTCCACTGCGCCTGACTAACCGTGGAAACATCCAGCATACAGCACATAATATCTCATTAACAATGGCCACTCCACCCACCTGCTAGACTCTTCTCTGCCACTTGCTGTACTACAGGGCATCATTAACTCTTTGGACTGCTTGGAATGAGCAGTCCCAATGTGAGTGGATTTAATTTTTTAACAAAAAATATTTTTGCATATGCTCTATATTTCAGGCAAGATAGTCTGAAATATTAGAAATTCTACCACATTGGCAGGAGTCTGGCTATGATGGAACTCCAGCTAGCTTGGCTCCTGGGGTGTGCAGACAGCAAGCACAGCTTGCATATGTGCTCTCCAGTTAGGACCATGGTGCTACCTCAGGGCACGCAGAAGGAAGAGAGAGGCTGACATCAGAGAATGCCATGTCTAGCCATCTGATGTCACATCGAGTAGCTGCACAACCTGGCCAAGTGGGTTGGGTCTTCAGGGTAGTCCAGGGCATGAAAAGTCACTAGTTTCACTCACCAACAGGCTGGTAAGTGATGACCTGGTGGTAAGAAGAACTGGGGTTCTGACTGAGGTCCCCAGCTGGACTGTCCCCCAACAGACCTGCATCACTGTTTCATGAGCCTGGGTTCACAGGGGCTGAAGGACTTAAGCACCAGCAGCTTGGCTCACATCTGGTGGGTGACCCCTCTGGCGAACTAGGGGTGCTAGGGCTATGTTGCCATAGCAGGAGGCATCTGGATGGGGCCAAGCATCAAGCACACACCAGATGGGAAGATGGGCCCTTCAGAAACAAAGGCACAGACTTGCATGGGTCCCTGCCCTGGCCTGTCTCCACAGGTGCACCAAACTCTCCGGAAGCTCCCGTCCATCATGAGTTGCAGCACAGGCTGACAGACAAGACTAGAGAATGGTCCCCTCAGCAGAGGTGACAACTGCCACCTGTGTCCTTTTACCTCTGGGGTGCTCTACCCAGGGATTCTGGCCTTAGACTGGATCCCACTACCTCTAAGCATTTCCCAAACCGGACTTTCTCTCATGGGTGTGAGCTCCCCCAGCTCACTCTGCTACGGCCCAGGGGCTCTATGCTGCACCCCACTCTCCTGACCACCAGCACCAAGTATCTTCTGACACATGAAGTAGTTTATTTACTTAATGGCCATCTGTGATTTCTACCAGAATGTCACCTCTATAAAGGCTGGGACTTTTATCTTTTCCAACAGTAGCCCAGAACCCAGAAGAATGGGTACTCAGTCAAGACATGATGAATGAGTGCAAATTAACACAACATGGTAGCAAAATGCATGTCTTCCTGGAATCTCAGAATGTGAACTTTTTTGGAAATAAGGGTCTTTGCAGATAAATTAAGTTACATATTAAAATGGGATCATACTGGATTAGGATCCTGACAACAAGCAAGGAAGCACAGAAAAGGAGATGGTCATGTGGAGACAAAGCAGAGCTGGAAATGCTGGATAGCCGCCCATACCTCCGCTACGTCTCCGATGGCATAGATGTGGGGGACAGAGGTGGCTTCCCGGGCGTCAACCAGGATCTTATGATTATCAGGGTTGGTTTTTACTCCCACCTTCTCCAAATTCAGACTTCTGGTTTCTGATACTCGACCTGAAAGAAGTAAAGACGGAGCTGAAACGTTTTCTTTAGTGGTTTTAACCTAGATTCCTTGGTTTATAACAGTTCTTGGGTTGTCCACTTCAGATGGATAAAATCTGAAGCACACACAGCATTGAGGGGTTCCTAGCCTCTGAGACCTCAAGTGGCACCCAAACACACACACACACCCCTCCCTATTTGCACAGCAAATCGATGAAAGGCTGAAGCAAGACTAGCAGAAACAGAGAGCTAGAGAAAGGCAGGGACAGGGTGCAGGGTACAGACACTTCTCTAAACATATCTTGTGCTTTTAATAATTTGTATAGCATATATATTTAAAAAGTAAAATTAAATCAAAAAAGGAAAATGATCCCTGAAACAGGTAAATAACCTTAAACAGGTTGGTGACAGCACACTCAGAAAGATAATTTATTAGTGATTATAGAAATGAATTAACTCTATATCCTCAGAGGATTATATTCTGGCAACAAATAAAGCTGCAAACAAATCTTATATGTCATTCAAAGAGGACAGTTAAAAATACTGTAATGTAAAATTTGAACTAGAAATTCATGCTTTCTTTCTTTTGTTTCTTTGGCTCTGACCAAAGAAAAGGTCTAGAAGCAGCAACAACCCAAGAGCGATGGGCACACACAACTAATAATCTCTAAGCCCCTCCCACTGAAGGCAGCAGAGTCTGTGGGGCAGCCGCTCCGGGCCTGGATGCCTCATGGGTGGGCAGAGTGTGACCTCAGATCCCAGTGGCCACCAGCCTAGAAGAGCACAACAGGGCCATGCAGCCAATACTCCCTGAGAAAACAGACTCACAGCTATGGCTCCTGTCCTAGTCACATTTTTGGTGGGGGAGGGGTATGGGGGTGTTGCCTCCATCTCCACAGAGGCCACCTGTGGGCCACAGGTGAGGCAACAACAGCCTCATGAGTCACCACACAGTCCTTCCTGGGGGTGGGGCACCTTCCCTCCCACTCTCTCTGTCCTCTCCACCCTCCCCCCCCACACACACACACCTTATTCCTCCTGCAGGCTCATACTGTAGTCAGGACAGCACTTCACGGTTTACGATTCTGGCCTGACAAGACGATATTTGCACGGATACATCATGACCTTGTGTCCTGAGTCTGGCACCAGGCAGACCCCACACCCACTGTATGGGACCCAACTTTGGAGCTAGGTAGAAGGCCAGGCCTTACAGCAGCTCCACGGGGCAAGCCAACTCCTCTCCTGTGTCCCAAGTGCCTGCCAAGTAAACAGCTTTAGCTCTGAGACCTGCAGAAACGAGAGGACCCAGAGAAGGGGAACTACAGAATTGAACACCATATCCATCCTCTCCATGCAGCCAGCTTTGAGTACCCCACTCTCAGGCACAAAGGCTAGGAGGGGCAGGAGATGGAGAGCCCTGGGTATGTTGGCAGCTTCCTTAAAGCCCTCCATCCCCTCACAGCCCTGGGCCTCATCACAGCCAAGCTTCCAGAAGAAGTCCCTTTCTTCCCTAATTCAGAAGATGTGGCCTTAGGGCACCAGGCACAGGCTTCAAAGGCACAGTTCCTACAGCTTGAGGTGGCTCAGACACACCACAGGCAGCAGGAGGTGCCGAATCTGAGTATCTGGGAGACCAAGGGCTGTGAAAGGGAAGCCTTAAGTCTCCAGCTGCTCTCCCAGAGAGGGAAGTCAAAACACAGAGACTCCTCTAAGCCATGCTTCTCAAATTCAAGGGGCGCAAGCTCCAGCCTCTTTTCTTTGCTGGCCACAGGAATCAGGTGCCAGGCAGGCTGGCACCATCTCAGATCAGACCAGATGCGCTGTCCAAGGCCCCAGAAGTAGGTGCCTGGCTTCTGATGGCTGGAGAGCCATGCAGATGCAGACCTGTGAGCACATAAAATTGGTCAGTTCCTGCCCTGGCTGAGTGGGGGAGGGGAGGTAAGCCCAACTCCTAGCTTGGAGGAATGGGACCTCTGGGTACATCAGGCACCTGGGAACTCTGGAAGCTCTAGGAAAGGACTGGAAGGACTGGAAGGAAAGGAGCCAGGCCAGTGGGCAAGGCTGGAGGTGTCTGCTAAGAACTGAGGGCCAAGGCATGGGGCTCGGATCTCAGCTCTCTGGTTCCTCTCAGGTTCCTGGTTCTGGGGAGCACAGCACATAGCAGCCTACTATCTCCTGGTGATCACTCTGGGAGCAGTAGGCATGGTATGAGAACGTCCAAGGGCAAAGCTGGTAGAGCCCACAGGTCACCCTGATGTCAGCCATGCTGAATTCACCGTACCTGTGCTGGCTCCTGCACTGCCATCTGACAGGAGACCTGGCAGGGTGACAGGAGACCAAG
This sequence comes from Scalopus aquaticus, assembly GCA_004024925.1. Lineage (NCBI taxonomy): Eukaryota > Metazoa > Chordata > Mammalia > Eulipotyphla > Talpidae > Scalopus > Scalopus aquaticus. The sequence goes on from PVIJ01006864.1 coordinate 56,643, forward strand.
AGCAGTTCTTCCTGTACTTCCTAGTAACCATGGTAAACTTACAGCACCCAGCCAAACCCTATCTCAGGTCCCCAAGGAAATAAAGATATATGAAGAAGTAGTGACAGGAGTTAACACCATATGATAAAACTAGGTGGCCTCTGCAGTCCATTTCTAAGTAAGGACTTTTAAGAACATGCCATGTACATAAACCCGGAAATCACATAAGAATGTCAGGTCACTGATATGAAGCACAAATGGATGGCAAGGTAGATGGGCAGTGCTGTGGGGTGAGGTGTAGGTGGTATAACAGAATACGTCTGATAGATGACAGGTGCTCCATCAATGCTCCTGAAGTGAACAATGAAGACCTACACCACGCAAGGCAGGCAGACGGCCCTGAGGCCAGCCATGAGCATGCTGCATTTGGAAGCTATGCTGGGGGGTCTGTGTGGAGTAAGACCCAGATCTACCCAAGCACCCCAGACTGAGGAGTCAGGGCCAGCACATGGGGTTCTAAGGCCCCACAACAGGCTCCTGAGCAGACAGCCCAGGCAGCGGTCATGGAGGAGGGAAATGTCCCAGGACCCTCCGAAGTTCTGTTCCCTCATGCTTAGAGTGGACATGTCTCCCATAGGTGCCCAGGTCCTGTCAAATGGTGTGGGAGCCCACTCAGGTCAGGCAGGAACTCCAGAGGAAGGCAGAGAATGGGTGTCAGGGCAGGCACCCAGCGCCTGGCCAAGCAAGCAAGTCAGCTTGGGTCACACAGACAATGCCCAGCCCAGGTCTAGGCTGGACCTAAAGCAAGACACCAGTGACATGAGGAATCTCTCCCTGGTCATCTTCCTCTCATCTTACGTAAAAAATGAAGGGGATACTCTTCAGAGGACTTGGGGGAGTAGGGGGACACCCACTGCACTACACCTGTCACTCTGTATGTTGTATTCAACACATTCCCAGACTATTCCATGTCTCAGGATCTCTTGCTCCCTGCTGAGTGCCTCTGGCTGAGCTGTGGATTGGCTCTCTTGGGACACTCTGTGGCTCCCACATCTCCTCTCCCTGGACAACACCAGGTCACAGATGGCATTTTATCCATTGTCAATTTAGTGCCTTGGTGCAAGTCCTCAGAGGAGGGAGGAGGCAGACAGGGCTTCTTAGGGAGTGCTCCTGGGGATGGGGAGGAGGCAGAGACCCACTAGTCTGTCACTGTGATCTCTTAATTTGTTGCATTTCTTTGGTTACTAGTAAAATTAACAATTTAAGTAATTAAGTGTTTAGCTGTATTTCCTCTTGTGAATATCCAGTTCTCACCTTTTCTCAATCATTTATAGAAATCTTTTTGTGATTTTCTGGCCTTATGAGAGCTTCTCTCTCTCTCTCTCTTAAAGACAGAATCTACTGAGATACACTGCTGAAGAGTAGTGGGTGAGACAGGAGAGGTCTGCTGTGCCATGTGGGAAGCTCCCTGGCTGAGGATCAAACTCTGCTGCAGTGGCTACGGATAGCTTCATAGTGCTGAGACCTAACTGCCTATGCCACCAGGGAGTCCTCCTATGAGAGCTTCTTACATATGTGTGACACTGTGCTAAATTTACCACAAATGAGGGCATTAGCATTTCAGGTACAAAGAGACATTCTCACTTCTTCAGAGGCAATGTAAATACATGACTGGAGCTGTCTCTTTCCCAATGCCCACCATCCAGAACACCCCAGGGTCCTGAAGTGCTGAGCAGTGTTCAGTCTGTAAGCTCGTGATACAGCTGGGGCAAGCAAGCCTTCCTGGAATCCCTTGGAATCCCACCAGCTACTGCTGCTGACCCAGGGGGGCAGTCCAGCTGTCATGCCCATAAGCAGCTGCAGAAGGCCCAAACCCACCCAGATGGAGGCTGCTGGTCATCACTACCTGCTCAGCTGAAAACAAAGATATGGACGGCTGGACAAGGGCAGTTTTATGTGCCTCTCTCCTCCTGTTACAGGAAAATGGGTATTTCCTCTAATTTCATAGTTGCCTGGAGCACATGTTCCAACAAGTGAAGGGTAATCACCTACTGAGGAAAGACTTAAGTGCCAGCAGGAGTAAAACAAGGTGAGTGAGGGGCTGGGATCAGACAGGCATAGGAGGACATAAAGGAAGCAGGTGGAAGCTCCATGCCAGGTGAACAAGAGTACAGTAGTTTGGATCAGGCGTCGTGGGCAAGGTCCCAGCAGCAGTTTCACACTGGGCTCAGGAGGACCCATTCTGGGTGACTGTCCTAAGGGGCATGAGGCCCCCCAGAACCAACCATTGCCACTGAGCCAGGCCTGCCAGGAACTCTGGACAAGGCACAGAAGGGGGACTTATACCTTTAGAACCTCCGGCTAGATCCTTGGAGGGCTACTTAAAAAAAAATTTATTATATGTGTTTTATGGTATTTGACTTAAGGGAAAACTACAATAACAGTAAAGGGCTTCCTTTATTTTTTCTTAAGTGGCCTCTTCTCAATAAGCACTATATCTCCACCCGCAGTTGCCAGCCCTCCCTCTCCCTCCAGGTAAAAGGGGAGCACCTGTCCTGCTGGCCTTGGAATCCAGGCAGGACTCAATGGTGATGAATGAGAAAGTGAACCCTGGACCACAGCACGACCTGAGGCTAGTGCTCACTCTGACCGCTGGCACCCACCAGGGCTCCTCAGGCTTCCTGATGATGTTTCTTACCGGGGGTGCTCCTTGGGGAACTGGGGTGAGCTTACTTCCGGTAAACAAGCAGGCCTTTCAATCCAAACCTGTGTATGAGCACTGACATTGCATAAAATAAATTCAATTGGCTAAGACCCCAATGGTCAGCGCTTGAAATTAGTGGAGACTCAGCTCAGAACTACCTGCAACCTGGACCAGGGGAGCCCCCAGGGAGGAACACACTCCAAGTTGGGTGGTAATTATTGCTTAAGCAATTACAGATGTAAATATAATTTTCCCACCAGTTGAGGACTTGAGTGGCCCTTGCACAATTTTGATGACACACATTAATACTTTTAAACAGTGCCCATTTATCTCTAGAAGAGTTTTCACTAAGTTTTTCTTAGCTTCCAGGGCCTCCCTGGTGGCCTAGGGGTTAAGTCTCAGCACTTCCACCACATAGGCCTGAGTTTGACCCCTGGCCAAGGGGCCAATGGGGTATGCTGAGGAAAGCTTTGGCATTGGGCATGGGTACTTTCCTAGGCCTGTGGAAGGTGCCTACAGGAAGAGCTCTCAAAAGAGTGTCTTCTTTCCTTTCAAAAACTCAACCCCTCCCAAAACAAAAGCAGATTTGGGTCTCTCTTGATGGCAGTAATCATTAACTTTACATTTGCAATCAAATAAAAAGGTGTTAGAAAGTCCAGGTATCCAACTGGAGAGTTGGGAAGAGGTGGGTGTTGAGCTAAGGTGTCTGTGATAAAGCAGTTTTCTGCATTTGAGACCCATTCCAGTCAGGCCCCTGTGGGATCCTCGCCAGGAAGAGTATGGTCACCCATGCAGTTTCCGCTAGTCACAGCAAGATGCAGTCCCAAAGGACAGCCTGCTGGCCTTAGACAGGGGCTTCTTCTTACTAGGTGGCTTCCAGCCTGCCTGCCTGCTCCTCCACAACATAGATAGCCCAGGTCCTTCATCCCAGACCACCTCTTCCTTCTCACAGGGTTCAGAGCATTTCCAGCCAGGAATTTCAAAGTTGAGGCTGGGCTTTGTTTTGCCTCTACCTAGCCTGCTGCCTGCCACCTGGTGGGTAAAGTTCTGCAGGGACTTGGGTTCAGCTATGGAGATCCATTAGCTGAACATAGTTGAGCAAGGACTGTAACCTGTAACCAGAGGGAGCCTGTAGGGTAAGTGAGAATTGTCAGGTTTTTCCGCCCTCCCCTCAATGATGGGCCTCCGCAGGCCTATGCGCATGCCTGATGGCGGACACCTGGAATAGGGTGTGGGCCTGCATGAATGGGCACACCTGAGCCAGAGACTGGGCTTATAAGCAGCAGCAGCAGAGACAGAGAAGAGACCACCAGACGCCACAAGAGAGCCCGAGAGAGTGAAGATTTGCTGGGGGCTGGGAGGCCTGCCAGCCTCCCGGGCCCCCGGCCCCATTGCCTGCCCTGTACCTGGTTGCCTCTCCACAAGAAACCATTAAAAAGCATAAAAAGCCACCGAGGGCTCCAGGACTCCTACACCCATCTGTGCAGCCCCATAGACAACCTGTGCTCCCTGGTTTTTCCTGGCCTTTACAGAGCCCCAGACTGTGGCCCTTCCTGAGCAGATATGCTCCCCTCCCTGAGACCACAGGCCCCCATCATTATCTCCCTGGGCACCATCTGCCTCCCTGGCTGTGGTCCACGTGCACATGCTGTGGCGGTGGACTCCACCTGGAGAGGATAGGTGGAGATTGGACAGCTGGGCCTCTGGTGTTTGAAAGGCAGAGCTTGCTGGCTCTCTTTACACTATTTTAGAAGCACTGAAGTGATTTCACCATGGTTTGTACACACAGGTGGACAGCAACTATGCTGCTAACATGAAGTCTGAAGAGGAGGTAGAGGTTGATCCCCACCCAGGTCTCACCAACCACTCTATGGGGGCTCCAGGGGCAGGGCCAGGATAGTGGTCCTGACACTCCAGGCACCAGGAACAATGGCTTTCATCCGTCCCTCAAAAAAGACAAACACATGCAATTCGAAGCAACATGGATGGACCTAGAGGGGATCATGATCAGTGAAATAAGCCAGAAAGAAAGAGAAAAATATCGAATGGTTTCACTTATAACAGGAATACAGGGGAGCCAAATAAGAAAGCAACATTCAGCAGGGAGGGAGGGGAGGGGGAGGGCTCAAAGGGGGGGGAGGGGAGCACGGAGGACTATGGTGATGGCTCCACGGGTGAACAGGTGGTGGTAACTTATGGGGAATACATAATAATGTAAAAGATACGAATAACAAAAATAAATATTATATTAAAAAAAAAAGAGAGGGACAGAGGACCTTCCCAAGTGGCTGGTGCTAAGGGGCTCCTGAGACTTTCAGGTCCGGGTTTTCCTGAGGCTTTGCTCTAGAGGCACTCCAACCCATCTTCTAAACAAAATCTAAGCCATAAGCTACTAAGGCAAATCCCAGTTCCCCCTTAGAAGCATTTATACCCAGAGGAGTTCACTTAGATGCCCCAACCCTGCTGCTTCCCCAGACAATGGGGATTCAGGCCACAACTGGTTAACTGCAGGGGTGAATTCGAGCCCATGGTGGCAGCAGTGCAGGCCGACTGTCTTCACTCAGCACCATAATCGGCACATCTGCAGACAGGAAATCCTCCTCACTGCGAGTTCCCAGTCTATTATCTGAGACACCTGGTGTGGGTGGGTGATTCAGAGACAAACAATGAGCGGGCCCCCTGCACAGCAATTAACTGCTTTAACTGCTAATGTGTTTAATCCACCACGTGGAGATCAAGGCTGCACCGAGGAAGAGGCTCAGTCCCACTTGGCTTCCAGATTTTAGGGCTGACTTCACCATCCCTGTGCCCACTGTCCTTGCTGGCTGAGGACAAGGTGCCAGGCACATGGGTAGCCCTAGTGCATGAACACAGGGCCTTAAGCATGCGTCCACAGAGCATGAAGGGTGTTCTTTCCTTTTCTGTTTTTAACACACACAAAATCCACTTTATGTGGACACTGTGCTGGCTGCCAGGGTGGGAGGTATGGTCTAGGAGCTGCTTCTGTGCCAGCTGTGCTGCCTCCAGGGTATTTTATTTTAACCCCCTGGATTGGCTCATCCTTATTGCAAGTAGAAATAATGCTTGGTTAAAGGCTTATCAGGGTAAAGCGGCAGAAAGCATTCCCAGTTGTTAAACTGGGAAGTGGCTCCTGAATGTTTACAAAATCTGGCCCAGGAGCAAGTAGCAAAGTCAGCACATGCTCATACAGCCCCAGAAGGCGTGCCAGAAACTGCTGCCGCCACCACAGCGCCGCCTTGGGAAGCAAGGTCAAAGGCCAAGTATTGTGAAAAGCTTCCACCCCCAGCATCAATCACAGTGGCAGACTGTCTGGGGGATGCTCTTTTTGAAAACACAAAAATAAAATGACTCCTGGCAGGGGGAGGGTGGGCATGCGCACACTGGGGCCCTTCTATGTCACCCACCAGGGCCCGTCTGGAAGCTGGGAGGAATTGGAGGCTTTCCGAGGGCACAACCTCTTGCCCTCTCACCCTCTAAACAGCTGCCACCAGTGTGAGCTCAGCTGACAGCATCTGGGTGCAGGCCTATGCCTTGCCCAAAGGCAAGACTGGGGATGGGTGTGCATGGGAGGGGGGCACAGAAGACAAAGAAGGAATGTTGGGGGTGCAGATAGGACAGGAAACACTTGCCACAGCTCCATGGAGTCTAAAATAATAAACGTCAATTTACACCTTTGGGTCTGAATAGTTAGGCAACCTTCCACAGTATTCAGAATAAACCCACTTAAAATTTACTTTTACGATTTGTTCAAGAATATTTCCTCTGGTAATTTACTGAATTTTGATTAAGAAGCACTAAACAAAGCATTGGTATGCTGGTACGATGGTATAGGCCTCTATACCATCACTGGGTGCTGTCTCTGGAAATCTGTGAGTGCTGTTTAGTGGGGCATTTCATATCTCTCCTTTCTTCCTCAAATCTGTGCCAACGGTATAAAGTGAAGATCTCTAACTCCTCCAGAATTTATTTCATTCTCTAATTTCCAGTTGTTCTGAAAATCAGGATGACTCGAGAAGAACAGACAGGGCTTTTAGAAGCACACTGCTCGTGACGTAGCCTTGTTCTTCCAGGAGCCCCATCCCACCAGGTCTTGACAGGGACAGGACAGCCCCTCTCCAGCAACTAGTAAACATATGCTTAATTGACATGGAACCAGATGATGATCCTGATAACCACAGTGTTCTGAGCCCAGGCTTAAGTGACCAGGCCCAGTACAGAGAGCGCCTTGTGAACCGGAAACATGGAGCGCAAGTCAGCCCTTGATTGCTCCTTCTTTGGACATGCAAGTTGGCAGATTAAGAAACCGAGAATCCCACCCTAGAAGCGGCAGGTACCAGAGGGCAAGATGTCTGAGCAGGCGTGCTGTGCTCATTCTCCCCACTGGCATCACCCCCCCATCCCTATCCCCACAGCAGCCTCTAGCAGGTTCATGACCGCATGGAGTCAGGGCTCTCTGCTCTTTGCATCCTGTTCTAGGCCAGGATGGCTTTCCTCAAAGGTTACGCCCCTTCCCTCAGACCAGCCCCCTGGGCAGGGGTCTCCCTCATCACATTCGTACTTGCCACCCTTCTCCTCAGGAGGACGGCCTGGGTGCAGAGAAGGCACAGCTGGGTAAGGAATGTGGCCGGCAAGGTTAGCAGTGGGCTAGATCTGCATAGCCATACTTCTTCCACCCTCACCTCTCAGAGAATAGGAAGATGCGAAGGCAACTGCATATGGGCGAGGCTGGTGAAGAGACAGCTCCCACCCATCTGGAAAGGTAAAGGCCTCTATACCATCACTGGGTGCTGTCTCTGGAAATCTGTGAGTGTGACTTCTGGAAAGACCAGGAAGATGCCCACTCCTAGCATGAGATGACCTACAGTGCTCACAGCAACCAGCTGGGAAGTATGGGAAGCAAGCCCATGGGCCTTTAGGATGAGGGGCGCCCAGAAGGCGGGTGTGCTGCTCCGCATGTAGCTTGTGCATGAATGTGCGCATTCTCTTACCTATGGCCCACAGGACAGTGTCAAATGTGCCTCTGTCTTCCTTGCTAGAAGCACAGTCCTTCCAGGTGACCTGGAGCCGGCCATCTGGGAGCTTCCCCACACTTGAGGGAATGCAGCCCCTCAGGAACCGGGTGCCATGAGATTCCATGTATTCCGTGACCAAGGAAGACATTTGCTGCAAAGCACAAGTGGACACACTGTGAGGACCAGATGGACAGCAGTGAGAATGCCACCTCTGACTACAGAAAGAGAGGACTTGGGCCTCTGCCTATTTGAAAAGACCCTGAGGGGACTCCAAAGGGATCTGTTCAAAGGAGAAAGTTCACTGCCCCCTCCTCTTCTGCTATGTGGCCTATGTAAGTCACTCCTACTTTTAAGGCCTCTTGCTTTCTGTGGCACTGAAGGATCAGCTGAAGAGCATCTAGCAACCCCCCCCTTCCCCCTCAGTGCCAAATCTGAAGATCTTGGGCCCTTCTCTTAGTATGCACTTGACCTGCGGGCTCTTCTCCAGATGCTAACTTAGTTTTCAATGAAAACAATGACAGAGAAGCGCCCCTTTCACCTGACTGAACAGATGGGTGCCCAGTTCCATATCTGGATCCCTATTCAGGTGTGGTCAGTCCCTCTACCATTGGGGAGCTGGGACAGTAGGGGGATATCTTTGTGACCCACCAACAAATGGAGGGATAGTGGGCACAAAATGAGGGGGTTAGGGGGAGCCCAGGTATCTGCAGAGAGCATTTCCCTCCCAACTCAGTAGACTCTGCACTCCCAAGGTTGAAGATGGAGGACCCAGCTCCCAGGGCAACTGTAGGACTTACACAGACTGGAGGCATAGTCAACCACAGCTTCTTTTTTAGGAGGAAACAAAAGTCACTGTTGAAATCCTCTGACATATGCTCAGGTGAGCCAGCTCATTTGGTGTCTAGCTGGGATTGTCACCTTGAGAGCAGGAATAGGTGGGTAGGCTGTGCTGGCCCTCTTGGACCCCTCTGAATGCCTAATGGGTCTAGATAGCCCTGTCACAGGTTGAAGGGAAACTGCTGGGTGCTCTGGAGCCTTGTGGCCAGCCCAGGGCCCCTAGATCTATCACCTGTGCTGTGTGTCCTTTCCTCTGAGGCAAGGCTGGGTCACCTGGCAATAGTGTGCCTGTTCCAGGGCATACCTTGAACCTATCCCCTCTCCGCCCCTCTTGCCAGAGTGACAACACTGTCTCCATGTGCCAATGCCATCCAGACTACCGAGGCACCACACTTGTCCTCCCCTTGCTACTGAAGCCTCCTAGGGACTCATCCTGCCCACTTGGGCTTCACCTGCCAACCTGACCCTCCAGTCAGTCTCTCATGCTTGAGCCCCTCAGCAGGTTCAGATTCACCTTCTTTTCACCCCCTTCACAGGCCTGTACTGGGAAGTGCAGGCCCTCCTGTCAGTCTCCAGATTCCATGTGAAGGCTGGTCTTCCCAGGGGCCCTTGGACCTCACCTTTGCCCGTGTCTAGCTACATGGCCTCCCTGCAGCTCCTCTCTCTAGCTGGGCAGCCTCTCCCTAAAGCCCAAGGCTCAGAGGACCTTCCCTGAACACTGTCCCTGTGCAGGTGCTCAGTGTATATGTGCTAAGTGAAGGCACGGATGCATGCAACAGGGAAGGGGAACTGGCACAGGGCTGCACGGGAAAGGGGGCATGTGTCAGGACTGCCAGGGCAGAATGGGCCCAGGTCTGGGGAAGCAGACCTGAGGAGGGGTAGAGGTCCATCCTCCTTCTCAGAGAGCTTGAAACTTGACAATGACAACTCACACTTGGATGACAACAAGTGACTTTTCCTTGAAGAGTTTTTAGTTTAAAAAGAAATCTCCATGTACTCTTCCTGTGGGTCTGTCAGCTTTCAGTGTAGGTGTCTGAGGAGCAACTGACCCCCAGACCTGCTATGAGCTGCAACAGCACTGGCCTGAGGCCCTCAGAGGCTGTGCCGACATGCCTGGCACACTCAGGGCAGACCACCTGCCACCAGGAGACCTGAGTACTCATCCTGGCTTGCTACATCTTTGCAGTCTATGCCAGGTGGCCAGTGCTGTCGCCAGGGGCTACCATGTTCCAATTTGCCACCTGCTCCCCATTGCTCTTGGTGATTTGGTTCAAACCCCAGAGGGACTCAGCAAGGGAAACACAAGCCTGCCACTATCTAACGGGCTGCCCAGAAGGAGTGACCCAACCTCTGGTCCCTGAATCTGGCCCAGCACACCTTTGTGCATCCTTTTTGGTTCACTGGGAAGCTGTAACATGTTCTATGCAGCAACCCTCAGTTCTTCTCTGGCAGGTGCTTTAAATTTTGGGAATGATCTTATTCAACTCAAGAACCAATTTCTAAATTCTAAGATCTCACATCCAGCCCACACCTGAACCTGCCTGGTGTGGGGCAGCCCCCCAGGAGAGCAGGGCCACTACCTGGTCGAAGCCCCGGAGGGGGATGCTGCGCATCATGATGGTGGTGTCCAGTCCAATCCCCGTGAGGAAGCCAGCACACTCCAGGGCCACGTCTGGCAGAGGCAGGTAAGGAACGCTAACAGATCAGATTGGGACCCTGAAGGCAAGACCAGTCCCATCATCCCAAAAGAGATGACCACACACACTCCCATCTCTTAAATGCACATCCAGTGTGAGGTGGGGAGCTCCCTCCTGGACCCACGGGTCAGGCAGCTTCTGCCTCCATGGGGCATCTGTCCAGGCTCCCTGGAGTTTAGCCTCAGCCTCAAGGGCCAGGCCTACTCCCCAAGGGGTTCCAGTGGTGACAGAAAGGAAAAGCCTCCTCCATGAGAGACACGAGGCAGCCGCCTTCCACCTGTGGTCTGTTAGCAGTCCCAGAGCTTTTATCTGCTCTTAGATGCCCCTTTCCCAGCCCCAGGTCCTCCCACTCTCCTCCCTTGGCCCCCCTCGGTTTCACTGCTCCCTCTGATGGATGAGTCTAGAGTGGGGTTGTTCCCCAGGGAGGACCGCCTTGCTCATGGCTGTGTCCAGCTGCCCTGGCTGGCTCAGCCATTGCAGTGTGTAGCTCAGTAAAAGCCTCCAGGAAGTTCTAGCCACAGAAGATCATGTTCAAACTGACCCTCTCCACACTGGTCATCCACCCTGAGTGGCCCTGTAAGTGCCGGATCCAGGTGGCAGAGTTTGCTCCTTGATGGGAGGGAGAGTAGTGAGGGAGCAGCTCTCAGGGCTGAGTTTCCCCTCAGGAAATCCCCTCAGCCATTTGTCAGCTGCACCTCAGCAAAGGATACAGCTGGCCCCAACCACCAACCTGTGGAAGAAATGGACACACAGAAAGAAGACATGAGTCCCACATGTGGCTACCACGAAGCATACGCTGTCCCAAATGGGACCTCTGTAGTGGGGATAGGTCTCTTTAGCTGTTGTGCAAGGCACTTAGTCAGCTAATATGCCACTGTTGCGTCAGCTCAGGATAACAGTTCAAATAGGCCACCCTAAGGTACAAAACCCACCCCCAGAGGCTTCTGTTGTAATCTACAACATCACAAACAGTGTCACTGAATCAGGAAATTGCCTGGTGATAAGGGACAAAAGAGGTAAGTGATAATATGGCACATGCCCCGTGAAAGCCTGGGGAGCAGGACCAAGACAGATGCCATGGGTATGTTGAGAATGTCTAATTAGAAGAGTCACAAGGGTTACCTTCTGCCCTAAAGTAAGTTCTACTGTGGGGTCCCTGTGGACCTCCTTTGGCCAGGGGAAAAACAGAGACATTTAGCAGATGAGGGGGGCAACAGGTAGTGGGGAGACTCCTGGAAAATCATCACCAATGGGCAGAACAGCTGCCTGTTCAGCCCACTACACACAGTCCCAGGGCCAGGAGAGCCAGATTCCCTGAGCAAGGATAAAGGACTGGAGGTGAGGGGACACAGGACACTGGCACCAGCAGACTTACTTAAAATGTTTGCCTTCTTAGGATAAACCCTCTCCTGTTATTCAGCTCCACACCCTGCATGCATGCATGCACACCTGCACTTGCATGCACACATACACACATGCAAAGAACTTCACAGAATGAAAACTCCCAGCCCGGGCGGCAACGTGTGGGTGGGCTTGTCAGATCACCTCTTCAGCCTTTGAACAAGAGGAGGTGATGTAAAGCTGGATAAGCCCAATGTCAGTGCTAATCCTGGCAGGTACTAATGATATAATTCCATTTCATTCCTCTGGAATATTTCTGTAGGTGCCCTGCAGCAAACAACTGGTGCACGGCTTCCTCTTGGGCAGAACAGGGGACAGAACCTTGATGGAGTCACTTTGGGGAAGACTCCCCCCAACGAACCAAATGATTATTACTCTTTGAAGGAGGCAGAATCTCCGAACTCACCCAGAGGACTTCCTTCAAATGGGCTAAAGTGAGAAAATGCTGCAGCAAAAACAGACCACATCTCAGCCTCCAGACCACGAGAGGTTAAGAGTGCCAGAATACAGGGCACCATTGGTTTTTTATTGGTAGGTTTGAAACAACAGATGAGCTTCTGCTGGCCACTGAGGAAACCCTGGGGTAGGACAGGGGCCTGGGAACTAATGCAGGAATGGCTCAGGCTGGACAGCCATGGGAGGCTGTTGGCAGCAGATGTTAGTAGACCAGCTTGTCCGACCCAGGGAAGGGGCTGAGTGAGCCTGTGAGGGCTGGGAACACTTGCCAGACCACTTACATTAAGAGACCCAGAGATAAGGGCATCAACCAAGGCCAGAAGTCAACCCTCCCCCCTGGGAACCCATTCAACTTTACAGTGTATTCTGGGCAGCTCCACTCTCTGTGCCTTTTGGTGTGCAAAGATTTTATTTGAAGGTATAACTACTGTGGGATTAGCCTAATCACAGGGCAGGCTTTGTTGTTCAAAATCTGAGTGGGGGGAGGAAGCAGAAACAAAAGCTTAATTCAGACCTATGAAGCCTGGACTTAAACAGCTCTCCACCTGCCTCTCGAGTTTGAAGACTCCTGATCCACTCCCCAAGGGGATCACATGCACAAACTGAGAACCTCATGGCAGGCAAGTGGCCCCTTGGCAATCCCACCAGTGCAGAAAATGCCCCACAGGATGCTGTGCCCGGTGCTCCAGGGAGGTAGCACTGGGGCAGAGGGGCCCGAGGCAGCCTCTCCTGTGGGGCCCTGCTCCAGGCCTGCTTGGGACCCACCAGCCCAATCGCACTCCCGGGGCCTGACACTGGGCCCACCTTCGCACAGCTGTAGGCTCCGTTTGGGCCCCACAGCAAATGGTACCTAAAGGCTCTGGCCCTGTAACTGATGCCACCCAAAGGAGGTATCTTCCTCAGCCCCTGAAACCTGTGCACAGGACACACCTGGGGAGACAATGAGCAGGGCTTTATGACTGGTAGCCAAGGCCCAGGCCAAAGACTGCTCTCCCTCTTGCTGGACACAAAGGAGCATGGAGGCTAAGCAGAAAATGAGAAAACTAAGTGACAGTGAATTTTTCTAAATAAATGGCTGTGGTTCTTTGCAAGATAAAATTTACATTCTTCCCTCTCGCACTTAGGAAAAAGAGGAGTGATTACAGAATCTGGTCAGCTTCTGGACTTAATAATGAGGGTCAAACAAAAACTCATTGCATGAACAAGTCTGACAGGCAGCATTAAATCAGTACGCATTACAAAAACACTCTCCCTGCCTCTCAGAGCCCTGGACTCCAAGGACAGGCTCAGGCAACGGGTACAGCTGCAGGAGAATAGACAGGCCTCAGCTAGTGAGTGGCCAGCACTGTAGGGAAGGTCTAGCAGCCCCTCACTCTGCAGATCCTCTAGGGGACCAAGAAGGGGCTACCAGTAAGCAGCAGGGAGTGGCAACTCAGGTGCCTCGTAGGCCCAGTGTGGGTCAGAATAGCCCCTGGTGACTCTGGTCTCATTCAAAGGTACTTTGCCATCAGAGAAGGGTGACCACACTGAAGATAGCCACAAACTTCCAGTTTAGAGCTCAGCCCTGCAGAAAGCTGACTTCAGACACAGAGCTGACCCAGGCAGGACCGCTGACCAGCTGGGCCAGGTTACTGAGTGGGTCTCGAGTACAGTGATCTTGATTCCCTATTAGGGAACAATCACAGGAGGCAGGCCCAGAGTTTCTTTCATCTGGGCAGGTTGGGTGGCAGGACCCAATCATTCTTCCAGGCTGCCTGGGTCCAGGAGGTGCCCGCTAGATAAGCAACGGTAGACTCTGGAGGTCTCAGACACATTTGGTCCAGATAATACAATGCCTGCTTCCTTAAAAGAGCTGTGGGGAAGTGAGCCTTTCTCCCCTTTCACAAACTCTTCATCTGAATGGCTGGACCACTTCAAGAAGCTGCCAGTGCCTCTGAGCCTTCCCTTGTGAGGCTGCATATCCCATGGACTCCTCAAATGTCCATGAGGCTGGATGGCTCTGTGGGCTCCAGGGCCCAAACAGTAGGGTGACTCTTAGGGGCAAAGGTGTTGGAACAAGTTTGGGAGGCTGAAGAGCTGCAGGTCCCACTGTGCACTCCACTCACCCAACCTGAAGCTACTGGTCATTGTGCCACATGCATATGCACCCAGAAAGAAGGTCCTGGCTTCCACCTGTACCCCATCATGGAGAGGAAGGCGGGAGGGAGGCCCTGTGCATGCTGTAGAAGCCACCAGGGACCTGGGGCCCGGCTGGGTATGCCCAGACACAGCCCACAAAAGGCCTTAGGACTATGCCAGAGGACACAGCACCATGGCAGGAAGAGGCCAGGCGCATTGGGCACCCTCGGCCACTGGTGGGCCTCCCAAATAGGGCCAAGTAGAACCGTCCCCAACTGCTACAGGAGGCACCCTGGGGGCAGGGGGGCAGCCCTCAGGTCCATATTAATTTCAGCTCCATTTTAAAGGCGAGTTAAAATAAACACAGGGAATATTTATAAGGCAAATAAATCTGGCAGAAACAGCCCCTCCAAGTGTGAGCAGAGGCCTCCCCCTCAGCCCCAGCCCAAGCTGATAAAATACAGAAATGCTACTGTAGACCCTCCGGGCTTATTTTGACTGCAGCAGAGGAATGTAACATGTAAACACTGACTCCCATATCACACTGTTACAACTTGCATTAACAGCATTGGACAAAAGCCGCATTTTCACAGAAGCATCGTATAGGGATATATCTCTAGCTTAATTTTTAAAAAAACCATTTCCTCACATAAATCATGCTCAGAACGAAACGGGTGACTGATACATTGCAAACACTTTTTTCTTAAACAATAACATACCTAAATTCCTTATAAACCAAAAGCTTTTAAAAAAAATTTCTAAATGTTTTTTTTCTGAAGAAAATAAACACTGCAGTTTCTTTCCTGACCAAAATATCTGGAGCTGTGTCTTCCTGTCCAACAGACTGCTGCCCCCAACAACAGCCCACGCCCAGGGCCACTTGCTGAGCGCCCACAGTACCCACACTCTGGCGCTCCCCCCAGCTCCAAGTGGCAGCAGGCCCCAGCAGCAGGTAGAAAGAGGACCACCAGAAGCTGGCCCCCTCCTGGAGGCTGACTACATTTTAAAATGTAAAGGGAAAATAGCAAACAAACAAACAAACAAAAAACAATAAAACACTCAGCAACTAATTTGACAAAATGCAGGATTCAGAAAATGTTGCCCTTTGGTGATGGGCAGAATGACTGAACAGAAGCCTTGCGCAGGGAGCCTGTCTTCCAGATAGCTGCACATTTAAGGCCATTTCAAGCACCAGCAGACTGCTACAGCCAGCCTAGCAACAGGTCTATGTTTTACCCAGAGAAATCAATGCAAAAGAAAACTAAAAAGATCTGGGCACTTGCAGGCAGCTCTGGGGACTGAGAAGATAGTGCCAATGGCACGGAAAGCAGAAGTAAGAGCCAAAGAGGGACTGGGACTCCTCTGGGGATGGAGCCTGCATTGTGGTAGGAGGGACTGTGCCTTCAGCAAAATGGGAACCCCAGTGGCAGGTCTCACTGAACCTCACCACAGACAACTGCAAGTACCCCAAGGACCCAAACAAAAAGCCATCCATGGAAACGCTATAGGAAAATGGAGAGGATTTTCTTCAAAAACAGTCTTGGGGGTGAGCAGGCCCTCTTGAACATGCAATAAATCTAAAAGTCATTCAATATAAAAGGAGATCTAAGTCACATTCAGAAAAATCATTTGTATATCACACAAGTTAAAAGACAGTTGACAAAATTTGCAATATAAACAACATAGGATCACAATCCTAACACACAAACTAGCAGGAAGATAAGAAAAAGATAAGAGAAGAAAAGGAAAAAGCAGACAGAAAGAGGACCCAGAATCAAGCTGACAGTCTGCATACGCACAGGCAACCCCACACTCACAGACACAATTTTAAATGGCCAGAAAGACAAAAAGATGAATAATTTCAGCAAATGCAAACAGAACCAGGTCATATTTAATCTATTATATAGTTAAAGATAAAAGATTACCCAGAAATTACGGTTAAAGGAAAAACGTGATAAATGTGACGACATAAAAATGTAAAACTTCTGCATGAAAAACTGTCACCAAGTCAAGGGATAAACCATAACCTGGGGACCCAGTGAAAGCTGACTGTCAGCGATCCCAACCCGGCACAGTGTGGCAGTCTTGGGAGCTAGGGACATGCCTCTGGCAGAAGCAACCAAGGCTTACTCCAGGGGGCAGGGGGAAGGCTCCTCTTCATTTTACTCCTTATGAGGAAGCTGAGGCCCAAGTGAGGAGGAGATGACAGTGCACAAGTAACAGGGCCCAGCCCACCAGGAGAGAGCACGTGAGTAAACGCATCAAGTTGTGACAGCACCTCCCCTGCATCTGGGTTTCCACTTGTAGGAAACACCCCCAACAAGTGTATATAGCAAAGAAGCACTTATGAAGGCATATATGATACACACCAAAGGTGTTCATTGTAGCGTTTTATAACAACGAAAGAGAGAGGTTGTTGACATGCTTATGAATGGCTGAAAAATAAAATAAACTACATCACATTCACTTGAGGGAATCAAGTCCTAACCCCTAACCAAAATGCCTTGAGAAGTGGGCATCAATGACGACAAGCAGAGCATGTGATATGTACATTCTCACATGCTCACCACACACACACACACACACACACACACACACACACACACACACACACACACACTCCCCCACATACGTATTTTCGCAAAAGCGCCTGTCCACTTCTGGGCACACTTTTCCACTGTAATTTCTTTTTTTTTATAGTTTATATATACATATAAAACATATATATGACATATATATGTATATATGTCATATATATGACATATATGTATATATGTCATATATATGTATATACACATATATAACATATATAACATATATATAACAATATTACATAGAGATGTTATATATATTATATATATAATATCTCTCTATATATATAAATTACATATATATATTTTGCATCTTTGTTCATTCATTTTTTTAAACATAATTTGCTTTCTTTTCTCAGGCGTAGTCCCCCTAGACTTTCTACCACCCATTCACCCGTGCACCATCACCATAGTTCCTTGTGCTCTTCCTGCCCTCGTTTTGAGTCCTCTTCCTCCCTCTCCCCTGTAGAAATTCTCTAAATTATAGTTGTCTGTTTAATTTTGTTTCGTTTGTTTTGTTTTTTTTATTGCTATTGTTCTTTTCACTTGGTTCCTTGTTTGAATCCCCTACACTCTTCCTACAAGTGAAACCATCCAATATTTTTCTTTCTCCTTCTGAATTATTTCACCGAGCATAATCCCTTCTAGCTCCATCCATGTTGCTGAGAATGTATTAGTTTATCTTTTTTGATTGCTGAATGCCTGTATTTTCTTGTAGGAAAGTGCCAAGGCAGCTAAGATCTGCTGATGACCAAGCCTCTACTGCCCTCCAGTGGCCTTTCCTGTCCCTGCAAGCATCAAGCCCCCTCTGCGTTCCGACAAGCAGCCTCTGTCTGGACCTGGAACCAGGTTAAGAGCCTGCTCCCTGGGCACAGAAATGCCCATTTGTACCTGCTTAGGGAATGAAAAACTATTCTCACACTGCATATATCATTTCCACAACGGGGCTGTGATTTTTGAGGCCTTTAGAAAGTCTGCAAGATTTTAGGAAAGTCCAGGGCACAAACCAGGTGAAAGTGGGGATGTTTGATTGAAGCCAGAGGAGGGACCAAGGGCTTTCCCTGACAATCTGACCTTGACTGCCCCTCCTTGATGCTCTCCCTCCCTGATACTCATAACAGGACACACTGGAACCCAGTGGCTCTTGGGTTCACTGCTTGAAAACGTGCCCTTGACAATAAATGACCAATTCACTTTTGTGACCTGTCATCACTTCCAAGACTGTCACAGGACACAGTATGTTGACAGTTCTGCCAACGTGCATAAGTACTAGGCTTTCTTTACTTATTTCGGGCACCTAAAAAGAAGCCCCATTTCAGCTGAGGTAGAGGACCAGCACAGGGGTCTAGATGGCTCTAAGGTTTATTTACAATGGTGGACAAAAAGAGGACCCCCAAGGAAACACACATCAGGTCTTACGTTTTCCCAGGGGATTCCTTCAGCCAGAAGATGTCATCACTTGTAATTCCATATTCCAAGGCACCTTCGATCTGTCCAGGCAAAAAGGATCAAACATGAAATTATATGAGAAGAGCACTGTTTGGCCTGATCCAGAGACTTCCTTAGAGGATGCCAATTTTGAAGACATAACTCAACCAGAACTACCCCAGCTCACCTGTGGGTGCTGCTGATGTCTGTGTTCAACCGGGGGGTGGGGGGAGAGGTGGAGGGAGAGCAGAATCTACTGAGCTGAAACCCCCATTTCCCCCTAGGACCAGGGGCCCTGCTTCAGAGAATTTATGAGGCTGTGGTCTCTGGGGACAGGTGACCTGTCCCTACCTGCCTTGGTGGCTGTCTGCCTAGCACCTAAGCACTGAGCAGTCCTTGGATATGCGAGGTGGGTGGGGGAGCCTGGGTGCGGCCAGTGGTCTTGCCTTCCTACTTCCTTCCCTTGGCCCAGACCCAGAGCTGAGGGAAGGAGGAGGGAGTGAGACAGGGCATGGAGGGGAAGCCGGCTCCAAGGGCACCAGAATGTTGAGTGGATGTGTCTGAACACCCTTGAGGACCAGCAAGGGTCAGCCTGGTGTCCAGGAGTCATAGAAGTCACCCTCTATTCCAGCAGGGCCTAACGAGGGGCAGCTAAGCAGGTGGGGAGACACAGGGACGAGTGCCTGGTCAATGGCCCATGAGAGGAAGATGTGCTGGTAGAGAGGAAATGAATTATAAACAGTTTATGATTTCATTTGGCAAAAAAAATAAAGTCAGGAATTTCTCAGGTTCTTGACAGGCACTTGGGGGAGGGAGGGAGGGAAAGCAGAATCCATTGAGCTGAAACCTCCATCTTCCCCCAGCACTAGGAAGCTCCTGCTCTATCCCCCCTCTGAGTGAACAGAGACATCAGCAGCTGGCCAGTTATGGTCCAGCAGGGCAGGGTCAGTTCACACCAGTGATTTCAAGGAGGCAAGAGAGTTAACCACCGGTTTCTGGGTGCTGATTGTGGCCTTCAGAAGCTTTAAGCTGAACCAGTATGAGTCCAGTTGCTCACTAAGGGGACACTTACGTCACCTACTCTGCCCACCCGTTGTAGTTACCTAAAACAACAGTATCCCACATCCTATGGAGTCAGGCAGCCTGCACAAGGACACCTCTGCACAAGCTGCCCAGCCCCCTCTACAGGAAACTGTCCCCTGACAGCGGAGGGAGGATCCTGTGGCACTCTGAGGATGGAGGTGTGCATTTTCCTCTGTTCCCCATTTCCAGAGAAAGTGCAAAGTTGAAGTAGAGGTTTGGGTTTTAGACATCTGAGAAGAAACAGAATCACTCCCTCGTTCTTCATCCAACCACAGTCCTTCTGGTCTAAGTTAGAAGCAGGAGTGGCCTCTGGGCCCACAGAGCCCAGGGGCTTTGTGCACCTCGCTGCAGGCACCTGGAGACTCAGAGCTCCTGGTACCAAGTTCCTGAGGATGTGGCCTCAGCTAAAACCCTCTGTACCCTCGTCCCGCTAACCACTCCCTCCTCCCCACCCGGGGCCTCTCCCTTAGCTCTACCTGCCTTGTGGGAAGGAGGGCAAAGGAGCCCCTACACCACATAAGACCGGGCCAGGAAGTGATGTCAGCAAAAACAGCAGAGTCAAGACCTCCCAAGGTTCACCCCTCCAGAAAACAGTAAACAAAACAAAAAATGTAGCAGAGGTGGTCAGATTCAATCTTTTCTGAACTGGAAATTAACTGAAGGCTTATAGCAACACAGAGAACATTTAGTCCAACAAATGGCTGAAACTTAATAAGCATAGTGAGTTTTGTGGGGCTTTAACTCACTCTATCCCCATCCACCAGCTCAGTGGCAGTCTTGAATAATGACTGTTCCAGAGAGAGCAGAACAGGGCTGGAGCCCTTTCAACATCTCCTTCCCAAAGAACAGTCACTGTGTGATCTGGGTGATGGTTTCCTGGAAGACCCCATTTAATAGACTTGTCTTTATTGACCTCACTCGAACTCACCCAGTGCTGACAGCCGCTCCCCGGGGGTGGTGGGGGGCAGTAGGGGAGGATTGTCCAGCAACTTAACAGCACAGCTGCCTAAAGTGATGGATAACAGTTGAAGCAAACAGACTAACCAAAAGCTTAAAAGGAAAAACTAGGAAATGAGATATCCATGGGGGCTTTGAAAATTTCCAACATGTTCCTGGAGCTCTCAGAAGTCCAAAGACTCAGGCAAAGGCACTGAGCTGTGCACATGCCTGGGATCAGCCGGGCAGTGCTGAGTTCTCAGCTCTGTGAACAGGAGATGCTGCGCCAGCAGGAAGTCAGGACTAAGGCAGAGTTTCTACTTCCTGGTTGAGTACCGAAGGTATAAGCCAAGTGCCTACAGAGCCCTCTCGGCAAAGACTAGGAGATTGCTTGGTTCCAGGTGTTTAAGGAAATTTTATTCAGTCATTAGCTGACTACACAGCTAACTGAGCTAGAGACTGTGCTTGAGACTCCTTTCAGGGCTTCGTGGTGTGTTCTGTCTCCTCATATGGAATTTTTGATAGTTCAGTGCCCCTCAAATGACAAAGACTAGAGACTTTACGAAATTAATTCCCAAAAAATCACCCAACAAGGAGTCTGGGTGGCAGAGTAGACATCAGGTCACCTCTTTTACGTACTCACAACTAAACTGCAGTAGAACAAAGCCAAAACCCCTGAAGGAAAAACAGATGACTGCGGCACACACTAGGAGCGATGGTCTGGCAGAAGTTCACTTTAAGTGAACTCTATTTGTAGTAATGCCAGAGCAGTACAACCCACGAGAGGAAGGGACAGAGCTCTCTAGTTGCTGATTCAGGTATCTACCAATATCAGGGACTCCTGAGACTCAACACCGTACTAGATAAGGGAGTATACAAGTTGGCATCTGGGGCAGAAGGTGCATTGTTGGGGAACTCAGGGTGGAGATACAGGCAAAGAATTACTGGCTTGACCCTGAAGCAGCAGGAGAAACAGGTCTGATCACCTGTGTCTCCTCGTAGTAGAAGCTACTACTTAAAGTCAAGGGTGGGCTATTCAAAACACCTACAAGCCCTCACCACAGGGCCAAAACCAAAACAAAGCGGCACTAAACAAACCAGAGCTCAAGCAACTACCAAACAAGAGCAAACACCCAAGGATAAGAGAACAACACCCAGACTGTGACCCCATATCAACTACAATCCTGCCCAGTGCTGCATCTAATGTTTAAAAATAGCTTAGGGCCTCCCTGGTGGCCTAAGAATTAAGTTTCAGCGCTATCACCCCTATAGCCTGAGTTCGATCCCTGGCCAGGGAGCTAACCCACATATAGCACAGTTAGACCTCTCCCATCTCACCCACTGCTCCCCTTGGCAGTGTATTCACTGCTGTTCTGCACTGCACTCTGTCTCTGGTAAATCCTCTCACCTCCTGCAGTCCTGGCCCCAGTCTTTCTATGCAAAAAATAAACAAGAGGTTAAGTCTCAGCACTATGAAGCTATCTGCAGCCACTGCAGCACTAGTTCAATCCCCGGCCAGAAAAACCCACATTCCCACATGGCACAGTCCACTGCTCCTGTCTCGCCCGCTGCTCCCCTCAGCAGTATATTTCAGTCAAGCCTCCTATTCTGCTCCCCACTCTGTCTCTGGTAAATTCTCTCAACACCCACACCTCTGGCCTACACCCCAGCTCTTATATGCATAAATAAATCTTTAAAAAAATAAAAATAAAAAACAAAAATAGCCTTGAGTGGAAATGGACACAAGCCTACAATAAACAGGAAGACAGAGGAGCTGGACTAGAGGAAGGATCTTGTGGATACCCCTACACAACTCTGGTCCCCATAGCACAGTTGGAAGCTTGACTCTCTGACACTCAATGTGTTGGGGGAGAAAGGTCGGCCTGAACAAACTCCACAGATAGGTTTTTACAGACCCCGCCCCCACCTCAGACCAGAGAGATCCATGACACTGAGGACTACGAATCCTATAATGCCATCATCACCAAAGGGAGGATGCTGGGAACTGAGGGTGGAATTGAGCAACCATGTTGGAGATATAACCAGTCATGTGGTCTTTGGGGGCCGTTTTATGTGGTTGCCGGGTTTCAGTGCGCATTTGGGATTCCAGCTCAGCGGAACTGGTAGGAGCATTCATCAATTTATTCTTTCTTTTTTTTTTCTTCCTTTTATAAATAAACCCTTTATTAGTGTTAGTGTGTGTGCCTGCAGTTGTGTCTTATTATAAGTCCCTTTTTAAGCACACGGGTGAGGATCCACAGTGAGGCACCCCATTTTATATCAGAGCTGCCCTATAACAAATGGAGGTGATCCTTTGGGCCTACTGCCACAGTCCTCGTTTATACCTACTACCTCTCACCAGTACCAGCCTTCAGATCATTTCAACAGGTGTAAAGGCAACAGTGTGAAAGTTTATCCTTATTACCACCCATAGAACTTCAAATGAGGAAAAAGAAGAACATAGCACAAATGCTGCAGCTAAAGAAACCTAAAAGGCGTCTCAACCCAGCAGAACTGCAGAACAGTAAGGTACAGTTTCAACAATGCTTATGGCGCTCAATAAAACAACAGAAGATATAAAGCAGAAACAGAAAAAAGATAAAGAAAATATGAGGTAGCTACATTTAGAAATAACTAAGAAACACTGTAACTGAATTAAAAATTTTAATTAACGGCCTCAACAGCAAAAAAAAAAAAAAAAACAGCAATGGAGAGAAGGAGCTCAAAAACAAAGTTGGAGAACATACAAACAGAACAATATCGAAAAAAAAGAATAAAAGAAAGTGAAAATGGTGTAAGAGTCCTTTGGGACAACTTAAAAAGAAATAAAATCCATATCACGTCAGTCCCAGAAGAAGAGAAAGAGAATTACGTAAGACATTTACTTAAAGAAATAATTACTGAAAATCACATCAATCTGGGAAGCCAACAAGACATGGTAATTAATCCAAGAGGATTTGTTTGGAGCCCAAGGAACTCCAAACAAAATAATACTGACACACCCCAAGACACTTTATGATTAAGCTGCTGAAAGCCAACAATAAGGACAGAATATTAAAAACATCAAGAGAGAAAAGGGTGACCTAAAAGGGAACACCCGGTCAGACTGTCAGTGGACTTTTCTGTAGAAACATTGCAAGCAGGAAGGCATTGGAAGGAGATAAAGTGCTCTAAAAAAAGACTCCCAGCCCAGAATTCTTTGCCCAACAAGATTAACACTCAAGGTAGAAAGAAGAGTAAGTAAGGAGTTCACTGAAAAGCAAAACCAAAAAGAATTTATCAATATTAAGCCACATATGAAGTTATCCAGAGCCACTGCAGCACGAGTTCAACCCCCAACAAGGGAGCTTCCCACATGGCGCAGCAGACCTCACCTGTCTATCCCACTGCTCCCTTCAGCAGTGTATTTCAGTCGATCTGCCTGTTCTGCTCCCCACTCTTTCTGGTGAATCCTCTCACCTCCCCCATACATCTGGCCTACACCCCAGCTCTTGCATGCATAATAAATAAATCTTAAAAAAAAGAAATTTGAAAGGGACTATTATAAAGGAACAAAACAAGGAGTACAGAGGCAACAGACACCAAAATCATCTAACATGGAGGAGGAAGAGGAAAGCAACAATGTGGGCCCATCAGTACTAGTCAGAGACCAGACTATCCAACAGGTCACTGAAATAGTCCATCATACACTAACCTCAGTAGAACGCTCAACCAAAAAATAATAGAAGTAACACATAAGATAACAGAAATGAAACATAAACAAAAAATAACCAGAGTAAACAAAAAATTAAAAAGACAAGAGATCCCACCCCCCCCAGGAACACTTAATGTTTCAATAATCACCTTGAAGGTAAGCAGCCTAGATCCACCAGTCAAAATATGTACAGCAGGGGCCTTCCTGGTGGCACAACGGGGGTCTCAGCACTATGAAGCTATCCAGAGCCACTGCAGCACGAGTTCAATCCCTGGCCAGGGAGCTTCTCACATGGCACAGCAGACCTCTCCTGTCTCGCCCGTAGCAGTGTATTTCAGTAGATCTGCCTGTTCTGCTCCCCATTCTGTCTCTGGTGAATCCTCTCACCATCCCACACTTCTGGCCTATACCCCAGCTTGTATGCATAAATAAATAAATCTTTAAAAAAAAAAGATGTAGAGCAGCTGAATGTATTTCAAACAAAGTAAAATCTCTCTTGTTTAGAAGAAAAACCACACAACAAACAAACAACAATAAACAGAATCTTAGAGGGAGATTCACATTTCCAAATTTAACACAATGTGTTATTTGAAATGTTCAATTTTCTATAAAAATTACAAGAATGCAAAGAAGCAAGAAAGTATAACCTTGGTTTACTGCTGTTAGGAGTGTGAAATGGTGCAGCTACTTTGCAAAACTGTCTGTCAGTTCCTAAAGAGGTTAAACATAGATTTGCCTTTACAAGCCAACATCCCCACTTCTAGGTACAGAGGCCACAGAAGTGAAAACATACATCCACAGAAAAATATCCACACTGATGTTCATAGCATTATTCATACTAGCTAAAAAGCACAGACAATCTAGATGTTTGTCATCAGACAGACAAGTGTATAAACAGAATGTGGTCCATCCATATCATGGAATATCAACCATGAAATATTCACCCATAAAAAGGGATGAAGTTCAGATACCTGTCACACCATAAACAAAACCTTCAAAATATTATGCTAAGTGAAGGACACCAGCCATAAAGGTCCCGTGCTGTACGATTCCATTTATGTAAAATGACTAGAACAGGCAAAGAGTACAAGCAGAAAGCAGATCAGTGGGTTCCAGGGGCTGGGGGAAGCAGAGAATGGGCAGTGAGTGCTAATGGGGACAAAATTTGAGGGGGCAATGAAAATGTTCTGGAATTAGGTAGTGGCATTAATGGCTGTACAATTCTGTGAATATACTAAAACCCACCAAATTGAAGCCTATAAAAGATAAATTTCGTGATATCTATATTTTATCTCAATTCAGTCAAAAGATTTGGTGTGGGGCAGAAGGAAGAGGCTTAAGTCCTTGAAGAAAAAAGGCAACTGAGAACAAAACAGACTGAGAAAAAGTGACACAGAGATCAAAGGAGAACAGACCCAGGGGGGGCCCAGAATTAACTGAAGAGCTGAGTCAGAGGTGCTCTGAAGATTTAGCACTGCAGGCCCCTGAGACTGGCTTTAGCAGACTTCTCTGAAAGACAATTGGAAAATGTCTGAAAGACAACTGGAAAGTAGCTATAAAAGAAAGAGTGAAGAGGTCTGCTGGTGAGGGTGGTGAGCATATGAAGAGTATATCGTGTGAAGTGCAAAGTGCAGAGACCATGAACATACCAGGTATGAGGGAAGGCTATTTTGGGGTATACTCACATGTGTGGGGTACCTTGGCCGCCCTCCAGCAGCAATGACTATGTCCTCAGCTGAAAGCAGAGTCTGAGAATAAACCAAGAAAGCTGAGGTCAAACTGGTGCACCCCTGAGGAGAGTTCACATGCTTGCAGGTGACCCTGAGTAGAGAACCAGTCTTCCTCGTTGCCAGCCTCTGCCCTACAGTGTAGACCCTCCAGCTGGCAGCTCAGAGGTCCCTGGGAACTGAGAGCCCATCAAGGCTCTTCTAGACAGGAAGAGGACAGGCAGGAGAAGACAAGAGAGTTTCTCTATCCAAGTATGTCATAATTCACAAAGCACCCTGCAGGCATCTGTTCAAATCCAAACACAGCCCTGTAAAGGTGTGGTCGCCCGCCCCGCTGCCCATGCAGCAGGCAACCTGGTATAATATGTATCACATGGATGTGTTTCTTTATTCATAAACAATTATGAGCAGCCTCAGGGACTCTGCCATGTCAATTCCAGCAGTATTCATTGCTGAGAATAGCACTGAGACTGAACCACACTAGATATGGCATGCATGAGGTCTGCATAAAGCCTGGGGCAGCTGAAAGGAACCACTTGCACAGGGTGGGCACTTACCTCTTTCCCATCTTTTGAGACACCACAAACCGTGTGCTCATTGACAAAGCTGGCCTTGATGTTAAAGTACTTGACTTTTCTGCAAGATAAAAATAAGATTTTCAAACATTTCCTCTGCAAATTAACAATCACCTACAGGATAAAATAGGAATCACTGTGCAGACGGCTAAAGGTGGGCTCGGGCCCATTGCTCACAGTTCAGGTAGGGCAGAGTCAAGTCAAATACCACCCCAAGAAGCATGGCAGGAGTTGGGGGAGTTCAGTCTCCTCCGGGGTTTCCTGGAACACAAAGATCACAGCTTCCAGGCAGGGTTAGAAGTCAGCTCAGCAGTCCTGGTGTGTGATGACAGAGATGGCTCGGAATGGGGCCCCCCCTGGGGTCAGTCCTTCTCACCTGAGCATGTTTTACCAGTAAGAGGAGGTCCCCACAAATACCCAATTACCCCTTACCACGCAAATCACCAACTTCCCCATGGCAAGGGAGCGTGTCCACCAGTACTATGGGCCCCTAGGACTAGCCTTAGCAGAAAAGATTTGAAAGACAACTGGAAAATGGACTATAGGTGTCACTCCCCTGCCACCCTTGAGGGACAGTGAGGACAGATAACAGGCTATATCAGGGATTTCAGGGCAGTCAGGAGTGTGGTGTGCAGAAACGACTCACGCCCACTAATTACAAGGCTATGATATAGTGTCAGGCTCTCGGTAACTTTGGTAAGACTTCACCACCTCGTGAACTTGCATTTTCCCTATCCCTCAGCCGTATGCCTCCAGTTATCATCTAGGATGCAGGGAGCTCCTGTACTAAGCCCTCACTCACCCCCACAACTCACAGATACATAAGCTGTGAGCCCCTTCTATGGGTGCTTCTAGAACCAGCCTGGTATTAGGGACTGGTTGATGCCAGCAGGAAGGATGGCGGAGCCTGATGCCGCTAACCCACCATGCAGAGGAGAAACAATACACCATGGCTGAACTCCTGGGGGCATGCCAAGGTGGGGAAAAGATGGGTAGGTGAGTTGGCTTGGCTTTCTTGGGTTTAATGGACACAAAACAGCTGCTGAGTGCAAAGCCCCAGAGGCCCCTTAGGGTCAATCTCATGTACTCAGAAGAGAGGCACCAGACCACTGAGGGACTACTGTCCCTTCTACAACCTATATGGATACAGTACAGAGCTACAGGGAGCAAAGCCTAGAACAGAGTACAGCTTCAGGCACCTCTCCTTCTGGCATTCACTCCTTAGGGAGGGTGCTACAGTGGCAGGAAGTGTTGGCATCTGGTTTGGGGGACCCTCAAGGGGTTAATGGGGTCTGGAGATTCAGGCTGAAATGATCATGTCAGACATCTGTTTCAGCAGACAATGCTAGGTTCCTTCATCCATGCCTGGGGAGCCGGAAGTACCCAGTGAGGTGTGGGGTTCATGGTATGGGAGCTGGGAGATAAGAGGTAAGGCACAGGATTCCCAACACATCAGCTACAAGGGGCTTACTTGGCTCCTTCTATATAACTGTTATAGGCCCAGGCAGAAGAAAGGCTGCCCCCCTCAAGGAAAGAGTCAGCCACTGAGATGGCCCTCATTGTGCTCTACACCCTGACTCTTCTGCTGCAGGGCCCCAGCCATGACCACACCTCCTCCCAGGTGCAGCCCTGGGCTCTAGCCATTCCACCAACAAGACCCTAACTCCTTACTCTGCTGCAGGTATGAGCCTGTAGGACACTCCCCCATCTGCTGCTTGTCTGCACACCCTTACCCTACAAACCCTTACCCGTCATCTTATTGCTGCTGTGCTATCAATGACTAAGTACTTGTCATGGTATGAAATGACCCAAAGAAGGCCAGGAGGGCCTAGAAGGCTGCAGTACCTATCCTGCAGCTGGACCCGGTGCCCCCAGTTCAGGGATTTCACATGGTTTTGAACAGCTTCTGCCATTTTTCTCCTGTTAACACACAAAATAGAATGTTAAAAATACAAGAAAAGTGTTAGCTGTAGAGTTCCACAAAAGACCATTGGACACATAAAGTGCATGGACAGAAATACAAATAAACAAAGGTGTTTTAAAGGTGGTAAAATGTGATATTCATCCCTATCCTATAGTCACAACCTCCATCCCTGGTTGGGGCTGTGGACCTTTGGACTCAAGCAAAATGGGAGCTTTGGTCCACACTCATTAGGACACAGCAATGGCTCGGCATCCGCGACATCTGAGATCCATGAAGGGGCATGTGTGTAGCTGAGTGCTGCTGACCCCAAAGAAGCTTCCCATTCTGCACCACTGGCTCTGGGGCTTAGTTATTCTTTGGGAGGGCTGTCCTATATACCATAGGGTTCAGCAGCACCCCAGAACTCTCCAGCAGATGTATTATCCCCATCCTCACAGTGATGATAACCAAAACAGACTCCAGACTGCACAGAGTAGTGCCTGGAAGAAGCCCTGTCTGATAGCACACTTCCCTGAGGGTTAAATGAATAAACCTCTTCCTCCACAAGGAGCAGAAAAGTGCTAGGAACCTGGCAGGTCCTCACCAGTCATGCCGAACAGGCTGGGCCACCCCCCAGCCATAGTGGGGGGCGTCTCGGATCATGCCACCCAGCAGTGCCGCCTGATGCATCAACTTCTTGGGGATGCAGCCAACGTTCACACAGGTGCCACCGAGGCCCCACCTGGTGCCTGGCACATAAGAGGAGAACACATTTAAATTTATATTCAGGTAATTTCTGAGGGTTTTCCGATTCTATAGTCATTTAGAATTCTTTGTCATTGGTAACTCAAACTTGGCCCAAGTAAACCCTACCACATGAATTTGCTCTCTATAATTGTATTCAGAGTCATTTTAAAATGAAACTAACTAAACAGTAGTTTACACAAGAAACAGGACACTCTCTGGAGATTCTGGATAGCAGGGAGTGAATGGTTCTGCACTCAGCTGTACTGTGTATGTGAACTGGCTCCCCCAACGCATCCTTTTCCCAGGACACAGAGCACCCACCAGGTGTCTGCCTACCTCGAGGGGAAGGGTCCACATAGTCTAGCACTGCCACCTTCTTTCCCAGTTGAGCAGCTGAAACAACAAGAGGAATGAGTAGGTGAGCATATCCAGGGAGCAAATTTGGAGCTGGAGACTCCAAGGCCCAGAAGGGTGAAGCAAAAGACCTGGGCCTGTGGTTGCCCACCAGCTCTGAGCATGGGTCTTCCTATTGCTTACTGCCACCAAGTTGTGCTGCCCAGAGGTGGGGACTCTCTGACTTCTTCTTAGATGATAATCTTCACATGACAGCACTGAGTCCAGCCCCACCCCACCCACCAGGTCTGGACATTCAGTCCAAGCCGAGTGCCCACGATTATGCTGGGAGGCATTATAGGAGTGCCCACCCCCTGGGAAAGGACCATGACCCCTGAAAGGACCATGACCCCAGAAGACCCCTGAAAACCCACTCTCTCCCTAGGATTATCTACTCTCTTCCCCACCAGATACTACACGGGGCCTCCATCGAGTGAGGTAGAACTCATTAGAGGCCCCCTAGTGTCCAATTGCTGTCTCACACCCAGGGTAAGAACATAAGCTCAAAAGTCAAAAAGCAGGTGCAGGCTCAGCCAATTTCCTGGCAAAAACAACCCAGGTTCTAAACAACCCTTACCTACAGCCTTTTGGCCTTTTCTGACTATCACTGGGATTCCACTGAGCTACAAGTTCCAAGTTATGAGGCAGAGCCTGATACCAACTGCATCCCAGAACACACTAAACAAAATTTCTGGCAATACAAAAATATCCAGAACCTAATAAAGCAAAGTTCAAAGTGCATGCATTTAAACAGAGTTTACCAGAATAAAAAGAAGCAGGGAAATACAATAATAAAGAGAAAAATAACGTGTTAATGGAAACTGACCAAAAACTGACACAGATTCAGAATTAGCAGAAGAGTAAAATCAATCTTATAACTACATTCCATACATTCAAAAATTTAAGGAGCAACATGGAAGATACATATTTTTAAAAAAGACATAAATCAAATTTACAGAGATGAAAATGGCAAGAGAAATACATCAAATGGAATTAGTGATAGATTAAACATTACAGAATCTTTTATTAGTGATTTTGAGAACAAAGGAACGAAAACCATCCACAATGAAAACAGTGGGTTCAGCTATCAGCACCCTGGGAACAGATGCAGGCCCCAGTCCAAGTGGTACAGAGATCGTCTCTTTGCTAGTATCCCCCAGCCACCCTCGGGAATTTTCCTCAACCCCTGGTTCAGCCGAACACCTCAGGAACCAGCATACACCCCAGTCTGGGTGATGTAAGGACCTGCCCAACAGCAGCTTCCCTCTGTTCAGTATCCCAGCCCAATGTGGGAAGGTTAGAGACATGCCTACCAGAGGCAAAACCCATGAGGTCCTGGGGAAAAAAAATGCTACCATGAACGGTAGCAGAAGTCCAAAGGGGAATTTAACACTACATATGGAAAACATATCTCCAGAATCTAATCACAAAGACATGGGAGACCTGTTCTTCCTATAAGATACAGAATTCAAGCATGCCATTATAAATAAATTTGAAAAACTCAAAGAAGAACTCAGAGTAGATGCAGGAAAGCAAATCAAGGATATACAAGGATGTTCAGAAAAACAACTGAATGTCTTCAGAAACAAAATTAAAAAAAAGAGATTGAAAATAATGCCCTAAAGAAGGAAATCGCCAGAAAGAAAGAGAAAAATATCGAATGGTTTCACTTATAACAGGACTATAGGGAGGCCGGGTGGGAGAGAGACAATCAGTGGGGGGGGAGGGGGGGAGGAAGGAGCCGGAGGGAGGGAAGGGAAAGGGCACAAAATGGAATAGAAAAGAACACAAGGGACCATGGAGATGGATCACGGGTGAATTGGTGGTGGGCTA
>PVIJ01006865.1:0-87622 GCA_004024925.1 Scalopus aquaticus
CCGCTCCTGTCGCCCCTTCTTGACCAGCGGCCACACTGCCCGCTCCGAAGCCCAGTGGGAAGGGACTCGAGAGCGTACAGCCGGGACCCCTCACAGGGCCCTGGACGCTGGGACGTGAGTGCGGTCGTGGCTGCTGCTCCCTGCACCCCGATTTTTATCAAGAGAAATCCGGGGAGTTATACGGCCCTATTTATAGAAGTCGCGTCTGCACCCCGGTCCGCCCCGTCCAGCGCGAATTTTCTCTTTAACACGAGAGTCACCGCGCCCGGCGGCCCGCGGGGTGGCAGCGCTGGACCGCAGGCCGCGGCGGCGATTCTGGAGACAGACTGAAGGCTTGTGGCGTCAGGGTCGCTGCTTTTCTTGAGAATGGGTTTCAGGTTTGCAGGGTGCGCACAGTGAATACTGAGACTGACAGGTTTCTGTATTAGCTCTGGCGGCAATCAGTTTAAAGGCAAATGTGTGCATCATTTCTAACAAGTGCAAAGTAATTTATGGCCTATTAATTCTTCAGAAAATACATTTACCCTCTGACCAGCTTTCAGGTCTAGGCATAAGCCCACAGCTGAATTCTCCATCACCGGGGGAACAGTTTGCTCTCCAACATTATTTTTCATATTTACTTGCATTTTATCTCATCTTGGCACTTTGTCTGTATTTTTTAATTGCCTTTAACATTTTTAAATGTTGAGACAAAAGTGTCAAACACTATAGAATAAGAGATACCATTGAGCCCATTTAAATATAGAATTTAAGAATTTTGAAGGCCTCCCTGGTGGCGCAGGGGTTAAGCCTCGCACAATGAAGCTATCCCAGCCACTGCAGCATGAGTTTAATCCCCAGCCAGGGAGCTTCCCACAGGGTGCAGCAGACCCCTCCTGTCTCCCCGTTGCTCCCCTCAGCAGTGGACTTCAGTGGATCTGCCTGTTCTGCTCCCCACTATGTCTCTGGAGAGTCCTCTCTCACCCACACCTCTGGCCTACACCCCAGCTCTTGTGTGCATAAATAAATAAATCTTTTTAAAAAAGAATTTTCTTCCGGTTTCTACAGTATCACCTGGATACCTGGGTTTCAGTTCTCCTGCAACCCATATTTATTAATCAGTAAATGCAGTTTCAGGTAATAAACTTTCAATCTTTTAATTGCACTAAGTTCACCTAGAGTTTTCATAAAGGATATTTTTTGAGAGTCAATATAAATGTTGCGAGCCCTTCCTGCCCCCCTGTCCCCACAAACACTAAAGTGAAAGGCTGCCCAGCCCTGAAAACCTTACGGCTCTCTGCGTCACAGAATCCCGTGCTGGGGTAGAACCTGCGGCCCTCAGCACCTCGTGGCATTCTTCCTGCTCTGGAAAGCTTTTCCCTCCAACTTTAAATGTGGATGAAAAGGAAACGAGGCCCCCAGCCCAACATGGGAGAGGTAGAAGACACGTCTTTTGTTTCACTATCTGTATCACCTAATTTGGGCTGCAGTTTCCTCAGTCGGCAGGTAAGGGAGATCTAAGGTTCTGACAGCTGGACCTGACAGCGGGAGAAGCAGAAGGAACTGAAACATTAATGTTCTTGGTGCAACATATAAAGTCAGAATTCAAGCAAAATTTAATGCTTAAAGCCATTTTTTAAAAATGCAATGTGTGGGCCTCCCTGGGGACGCAGGGGTTAAGTCTCAGCACTATGAAGCTGTCCACAGCCCCTGCAGCACGAGTTCGATCCCCGGCCAGGGAGCTTCCCACAGGTCGCAGCAGACTTCTCCTGTCTCCCCGCAGCCCCCTCAGCAGTGGATTTCAGTGGGTCCACCTGCTCTGCTCCCCACTCTGTCTCTGGGGAGTCCTCTCACCTCCCGCACCTCTGGCCTGCACTCCAGCTCTTACATGCAAAAATAAATAAATCTTTAAAAAAAAAAATAAATAATGCAAGGCTTGTCATTTTCCCTTCAGAACAAAGCCAAATATCGAACCGCCCAAGAAAAATTAATCTGTGTAATTTTTACAGGGATCAAAAGTAAAATCATTACGGAAAATGTTGGCAGTTACAAAAACTTGCAGAAGAATCACCTAATAAAGCCACATGAAGTCATAGGGAGAATTCGAAGTCTGGGAAAATCTCTCTATGTAGCGGGAAGACGTTTTATATTTTGTGTGACAACAGGGTAAACCCGTTTTTATGGCCTACTCTGCATCTTTGTCTTTGTATCCTCTGCACAATTTAATCCCATCTTTAAAACTAAAAACCTAGCATTTCCACCTGGGCAAATGGAGATTGGTACCAATGGTGAGTTTTCTAAATGGTAAACCACTTATTCGACCTAAAACTTGTATTAGTCCTTCAAACAGTTTCAACTTATTTTGAGGTCATCCTTTTAAAAGTTACTGGAAGAATGCTTAAATAGGGAGCAGCACAGATCGTTGAGCCAGGCACCAAACAAAAATGGCTATTTCATGTCAGCCACCCAAAGACGAAGCTCGCAGCATTTGAGGACAACTAGATTCCCCACTGCCACCACGGACTCCCTTGGTGTGGGAAGTCCCGAGCTCTCCTTCTTCCCTCCTCCTCGGGACCCCATCTCTGGCCTGCGGGAGCTGCTGGGGGACTTGGTAGGGGATTGGTCAGTGGAGCCTGGGTAGCTCAGGGGGGTCCTCAACTTTCCAAGAGCCCCTTCCTGGGGTGCATCTGAGGCACAGATACCAAGTCTACCTTCGTGGGTCTGTTTCCATTTACAAGACAGAGCTGTAATGTTCAAGAGGCGTGAAGGCCAGGCCAGGCCCCTGAGTTGGGACGTCAGGGGGTTCCGTCTGCCCCAGCCTAGGCCCCGCTCCCTGCAGACCCCAGAGAGCCCGGGGTGTGGCGAGTCGGGCTGCCCTGTCCTTGGGACTCCCTGCCCAAGATGCCCTGTTATAGCCACAACAGCTCTTCCTCTATAATTTATCTGCGGCTCGTCAGCTGCCTTGGAGCCATCATCTGAGATTTAACGAGAGGCGGAGGCCACGGAGCTGCTGCAGAGACAGGCGGCCTCTCCTCACAAGCGCGAGGGCTAGATGAGCCCCTCCACTTTCACTTGCAGATAACAGAATTTTTAAAAAGCACGAATGCCTTCAAAATCAGAAATCACTACAGTCTAAAATCCTTGCTTTTGTAATTTCCTTTTCATATTTACGTGCAAAAATGCTTTTCGGAAAACGTAAAGCTCGACAGCACTGAGGCAAGGCTTGTTTTTCTCGAGTTTCTAATAACACGTTCATCTATAAGAGAAGCAAACAGGGAGGGCCTGTCTCGGGGCTTTCCTGAGACATCAGGGCCAGGAGCCCCAGAAAAAAAGGGGAAAATCTGACTCTCATTTTCAGGGACTGCTGTGGTGCTTTTGCATTTTAATGTGCATTGACTTCTTATTCTTTGTGAGTAAATAACCAGTAAAATCAATCACTGTTTAAAAGAGTGTGCAAAAAGACATCTATCTAGAAGATGTTGGAAAAACAAAATCTCAAATTCTGAATGTTGCTTTAACACTGCATCATATATTTACATATTTACCCAAATCTCAGTTTTAATCTAGATAAACACAAACAAGGAGGGGTGACACCAGCCCAGAGCATTGGCCAACAGAACTCTTCTGGGCCGGGAGGGTGGCGCAGGGACCCCTGAAGAAGTTTCTGGACTGGGAGGGCCTCGCAGGGCCCCCTGAAGGAGCATGGAGCAACACTCAGGTTTGCAGCAGGCTTACCACAAGTGCCTGCGAGTGCTCACCATAAAGCTTGACCAACACAACCTCGTTTTTCAGAGATGAAGCTCCCAGTGGCAGTCTCTGCCCCCATCTCCACAATGTTCTCTGTCCCTGGTCCTGTTCTGACGTAGGAAGTACTAACACTGAGGCAGAAGTGGTGGCTTCTTGTCCAGAGAAGAGCCAGGAGGAGCGCAAGCACGCTTTGGGGCGCAGGCGGGTGGCCTGGACCCACACATCCAGGACTTGGGGCCTTGTGGGCTGGCACGCTCAGGCCAGCCTCACCTCCAGGCTGATTCCTCAATCACCACGCCGCCCATGTGCCCACGGACAGAAGCCTGGTCCAGCGTGAATGAGGTTTGCCATCATTTGGTTTTGCCCTATGATTTTCAGTGATTTTGAGTTGCTTTTGATTTCTCTTTTAGGATGTACATCCCTTGGGCGTGAGCCAGTGTGGGTGCCTAGCGAGAAGCTTAAGCTCTCAGTCCAGAGCTGCTCATTCAAATTGCTCCCAAAGTTTAGTAAACACATGAACGGCTCAAGAAACGTAAGTGGTTTGCACAAAGGTGAACCCATTCTATGAAAGATACACTGAGAGAGACATGGCATTTTGATAAAAGTTATGAATGCTAAAACATTAATCCAAAAGGACATATGCACCCCTATGTTTATTGCGGCACTCTTTACAACAGCTAAGATATGGAAACAACCCAGATGGCCCAAAATAGATGACTGGATCAAGAAGATGTGGTCTATATACACAATGGAATACTACTCAGCCATCAAAAAAGATAAGCTCAGGCAATTTGCAGCAACATGGATGGAGTTGGAAGAGGTCATGCTCAGGGAGACAAGCCAGAAGGAAAAAGAAAAATATCGAATGGTTTCACTTACAGGAGGAATGTAGGGGAACCAAACAAGAGATCAGGAGGAGAAAATAACAACAACAACAAAACTAGCAGGCAGCCATGAATGAGACATTCAGCGAGAGAGGGGGGATTAGGGATCAAAACGGGGCGGGGGGATGAGCACAAGGGATTATGGTGACGGTTCACGGGTGAATTGGTGGTGGGAACCCCACGGGGAATACGCAATAATGTAAAAGATATAAATAAAAAAGTATATATTTAAAAAAAGTTATAAATGCTGCTGAAGAGAGCGCGGTCTCAGGGACACATGACAGTCATACCCTTAAAATATTCTCTTACACACACACGCTCACACATTGCACACATGTGCACACCCAAACACACATAGGCATGTTACCACATGTGTGCTAGCGCACATGTCTGTCACACGCCAGGCACACCTTTGCACCTGACACTCACAGGCCAGCGTCTCGCTTGTCCCCTTGTTCTCCAGAGCCGGGGAGTGAGGCTGCAGGCGGGGCGGACACCCCTGCGGGAGGTGCCAGGCCCAGGGAAGACACGGAAGGATGCGCTAGGGGCCTCCCTCTCGGGACCTCGTTCTCCTCCGGTCACCGTGCCCCAGGCACAACTCTCTGTGGGGCCACCACAGATGTGGACCGAGGCGGCTCCACCCAGGTCCAGCCTGGCTCTGACACACAGGAGGCCCGCCCCGCTCTGGGGGGAGGTGACGCCTCGCTAGGTGACCAGGTGCGCCGCAGGCCCCTTTCCGACCTGATGTGACTCTCCCAGCCCTGCACTTGGCCTGTTCCACGACCACGAACACATTCCTCGATGTCTGGCGTCCTAATAATTTAGCAAGAAGAAAAGGAGGGAGCCACCTTTGTCGTCTCAGAACACAAACGTGTCAGATTTCAAACAATCGGGAAGCTGGCCACGAGAGCCACAGCATGAAACGTTTTTCTGTGAGGATAGAGAAGTCACAAAAGAACCCCTACAGAGAAGTAGGATCCCAAAATACACACTCTCCTCCTCCTCCACTCTTCGCGAGCCGAGAGCCGCCTCAGCGAGCAGATGTCTGCGCAGCCGCGGATTCCTCGGGCTTGGGCTCTGCACATGGGCCTGATGAGGAGAGACGGCGCCGGAGGACCCCCGGGCCCGGCTCCCTGGGGCCCAGCCCTTCTCGGCAGGTGCTGCCGCCCCTCCTGCAGGCAGCTGAGGTCCTCGTTATCCCCCACCCCGGCTCAGGAGGCGAGCGGAGGCCTGAAGTAGGTCACGGCTTCGTTTACGTGGCTTCCCGTTTGCACTAACTGACAAGGAGATGAAGCTCCACTGAGCACAGCTCACAGCCTCAGCGGCCTCTCGACGACCCCGCACACACATTCCGATTCCAGAAGCGCGGCGGGCGCGGGCAGGCGGCGGCTCAGTCCACCTCAGAGAGTGACTTGGCCGCAGTCTCACCATCCAATGTAAACACGAGCGCACGTTGTTATTTTACATTTGCAGAGAAAATACTTAATATAAGTGTGCCCGGGCGATGCTTGGGACGCACTTATGCCAAAAACGTGTTTGCTGCTTGTCTAGAGTGAACATTGATCTGGTCGTCCCGTATTTTTTTGCAAACTCTGGCCGCCCGGGCCGACTGACAGCAAAACTACTCGGTTGTTGTGAATACAGCTCGGAGGGCTTGGTGCCAGCCTCAGCGTGGGGCCAGCGGAACTTGGCCCCAGGACAGTTTCACTGTCCTCCTACAGCTCTGAGAAGATCCCTGAATCCCCAAACCAAAGATTAAGCAAGAAAGAAACATCGTTTGGAAAAGAACAATCTCCTCAGACTGCCGGTGAGGCATTTGAGGAGCTTGAAGAGATACAAACCACAGAGACCCTAAAAGCTCTCCCACCACATGGACATAACCAGGGCTGATGGTTTGGGGCACTTTCCACGTGGCGGACGCTGGCCAAGGGTGCCCGCCGCTGTCCCAGCCCAGGGTCACCACAGCCGCTGCCATTGGCTGTCCTCCCAAGAGCACATTCAAGGCTGTGAGAACTGGAGTTCCAGCTCTGCTCCCCCAAGGCTGCCAGGACAGAAACGAGGGCGCCCAGTCCTGGCTCCCCGCCCGCGACCCCAGCTCCCCACGAGCAGAGTCTGAAAGGCCTTCCCACGAACAAAGAGGGGTTGGAGCACAAGTCCCGCAAGCCTACCAGGAAATTTGGGTCCTGCGCCGTCTCTGCGACGCTGGGTGAGCGTGAATCATCTCAGAAAAGCAGTTACTAAAACACACAGCCGGGCTGAGAGCAGGGACGCGCCTTCGAGGAGCAAAGCAAAGTTCCTCTGGACTTGAGCGGGTCGAGGGAAAGAGTGATGGAGGAGGACGATGCGGGCTGCCGAGCCAGCCAGAGGACGCCCAACCTCTTCCTCTGCCAACCCAGATGCCCGCCGGAGCCCTGGCGAGCCGGGGCGTTTACTGTGTCACTTTACAGCCCCACTCAGGCCCCGCTCCAGGGGACAAGACCGTCTTCCGAGGACGGAGCGTCTGCCGGGGACCCGGCCGAGGCTGGGCGCACAGACGGCCCCCAGGTGGGGTGATGCGACCGCATCACCTAATGAAAATGTCCCCTGGTAAGGCGGGCCGGATTCCAGACGGAGGTCGCCAGGGGCAGGAGGAGGGAGCAGGAAGCACATCTTCAACGGAATGGAAGGACACAATGACACAGAACAAAAGGACCCAGCCCGAGAGGCCAGAATTCCCTCCTGTCGCTGTGCACCCTCACCCTGCCTGGGCCTGTGCACCCTCACCCCGCCCGGGCCTGTGCACCCTCACCCCGCCCGGGCCTGGGCAACCTCACCCCACCCGGGCCTGGGCAACCTCACCCCGCCCGGCCCTGGGCACCCTCACCCCGCCCGGCCCTGGGCACCCTCACCCCGCCCGGGTCTGGGCAACCTCACCCCGCCTGGGCCTGGGCAACCTCACCCTGCCCGGGCCTGGGCACCTTTTCTGTCTCTTCTTGTCTATATCCCCCGACCTGGCACACTTTCTCCTCTCCCTTCCCTCCCTCCCCTGTCTTTCTCAGGTCCCAGCCTCACTTTTCATGATGACAAATTTTTATAACTGACATAGTCCATGCTCTTGGGCAATTCTTTCTTATCGCTTCAGTCACATGGGGTGGAAATTTTATAGCAGCTTTCTGATAAGTGAAATCAAAGTTTCCTTAAATATGTGTAATGTTATAAGTCAATGCCATGCTTATAAGAATGTAAAAAACTCCAAGGATGACCGGATTTAACCTACCGTCACCACAGATATGATTCCTAATACCACCCGACAAGTAAACGGTTTTGACTCAGGTAAAACTAAACTAATACCTCCTTGGTGCTAGGTTGATGGTTAAAAAAAATAATCGATGTTGGTCTTAGGAATTCTGCCCCAAAATGAATTTCAAGGGATGGTCATTTGAGCCTAGAGTAGAACCCTGAAAATAATTATATGGAATGTTTAAAACCTGAGTTTTAAACATCAAAGAACCATCACAGATCCTGTGTGAAATGGATTTATGTGGAGGAATTTTGAATTCTCCATGCACATCTGTGAATACAATAGTTGTAGAAAGAAAAGTATCTCCAGATTCTTATAAGTTCACACATATAAGTTATGAAAACTCTGAAAACCCTCCAAGTTCTCCTCTTAGTTCAATTTTATTTGCCCCATTCCCTTTTGTAAGCTGAACATACCAGCAAGGTCACACCTTAGTCATCTATGACCAGTGGTCTGCATAGCCAGACAATATGATCAGCTGGAGACACAACTAAATCTGAAAGTGCTTTTGGAGCAAAGATTAAACCGAGTGTCTGAGCAGGTCACGGTGAAA
This sequence comes from Scalopus aquaticus, assembly GCA_004024925.1. Lineage (NCBI taxonomy): Eukaryota > Metazoa > Chordata > Mammalia > Eulipotyphla > Talpidae > Scalopus > Scalopus aquaticus. The sequence continues at coordinate 8,444 of PVIJ01006865.1, forward strand.
AAGTTCTGCAGAGCTGAGCTTCGGGCGCGACGTTTGCCCTCACTGCATGTTGCTGTGAGGAGCGGGCTGAGGTAGCTGCCAGGAAATTTGGAAGGTGAGCCTAAACCCCCTGAGTGCCGGCTGAGTAACACAGGCAGGGCCAGTTCAGGCGCTGATGCGGCAGAGGGCAGAACAAAGGACAAGACCTGAGACACAAGCTCCGTCCTGCTCTGGTCCGCTCCACGGGACCGTGTGCGCGTTTCCGTGAGGACACTGACGGCCGCGACGAGGTGCCGCCTCCCCGAGAGACCAGGGAGAAGGCAGAGCCGGGACGCCCGCGGGGGCTTCCCTGCCATTCCAGGGGTGCGCCTTTCCCGGAGAGTCCGGCAGGACCCTTGGTGCCTCGTCCAGGTGCCTCCGCCCCGCGAAGCCCACGTGGTGTCAGCGTCGCGTCCTGGAAACTTGGTGCTTTGCACCGAAGAAACCATTGGGCATCGGAGATACGCAGGTGAGGGGGGACAGAGCAAATGCTCACCATAAAACTTACAAAATGAGGCTAAATAGTGAGTCAGGGAACGCCTGCAGCAGCGTGGGGGCAATCCCCGGGCCGTCTATCACGGGGGGTCAGAACCAGCGCTGGGGGGAGCGTGGGGGCGGGGTGCTCAGAAAGGTGTCAGCAGCAGGGGCCAGCGAGGCGGATGAGAGGACAAAGGGGCAACAAGGGGGGGCGTTTGAAGGCTGGAGCAGCAACGCCACAGAGGAGGAACGGGCGGAAGATGGCGGCGAGTGGCCGGCGTCCAGCATTCCTGCAGGGAATCGGAAAATCCACTCGGTTTTATGGAAATCCGAGCCAAGAATTCATCGCCTGCTATGGAGGAGCTGGGCTCTCCTAAAATCCCCAAGTTGACGTGCTAGAGACAGCTCCTTGGAACCTGCCTGACGCTGACGTGAAACAGGAGCTCTGAACACACAGGCCAGAGGAAGACCCCCTCGACGGCGACGACGGCTCCCGAGCAAAGGCCGAGCCCGCAGCCAACGCGGGGTGGGGGCAGGAGCAGACCCGCCCAAGAGGAACCAGCGGACCCCGATCTTGGGCTCTCAGCTCCCTATGGCTGGGGCCACAAGCGGTGCCCCACACCCTGTTGGAACCTGGTTCTCAGTACCGCCTCAGATCACAGGGCCTGGCCCCACTGTGCATTTGAGGTCAGAATCAAATAAAGCGAAGGGCTCGTTTTCTGTCAGCATGAATGCCAGTTCTGTTTTTCTTAACACGATTTTTTTCAAAGTTAAAAAAAAAACATTCAGCAACAAATTAACAATTGGATATTGAAAAAGGCAAACATCTGAAATCCATTTATACCACACGATTTATCCTCAGATTTGCATATGAATGCGATGCTTCCTTGAATGGTCTGTGATGTATTTCCACAAATGTGAAAATAATTTAAAAGGTATATAAATAGAGGAAACATAGGCAGAGAGAATGAGTAAGATTTGGGGGAAACGTAGGCTGCTTTAAAATTTAAATCACACTCTAACCTCTCCTTTATTGGGGAGATAAATTAAGGACGGGACTAGGTAGGTCACATCTACGCCTCACATCTTCAACTCCAAGCATGATTTTTAGCACACTGTACATGTTCAAGAAATGAACTAATGAAGCAAGATAAAATTTTATGAACAAACGAGCAATGAGGACATTAGCCATAATTATTTACATAAAAAGAGTTAAGTGGAGAGGTATTGAAATTTATGGATCGCTCACATTACTTAAAGTTGTCCCCTGAGGCTCTGGTCTAAGAAAACTGGAGAAGCAGATAAAAAGCCTAATTCAGGCCTCCCTGGTGGCGCAGGGGTTAAGTCTCAGGGCTATGACACTATCGCAGCCACTGCAGCAGGAGTTCAATTCCCAGACAGGGAGATTCCCACAAGGCACAGCAGACCTCTCCTGTCTTCCCGCTGCTCCCCTCAGGGGTGGATTTCAGTCAATCCACCTGTTCTGCTCTCCGCTCTGTCTCTGGGGAGTCCTCTCACCCCCACACCTCTGGCCTACACCCCAGCTCTTGTATCATAAATAAAAATAAATATTTAAAAAAAAATCCTAATTCATACCTCCTTAAATTAGACTATAGTGAGAAGACCTCTCAGTCAGTGACAATTTTCTGCCATCTTCCTTTGACCAACATCTTCATGAGATACCTGAATTTATTACATACAAAATATAATGATAATTTTCTAAATATCGGTCTTATGTGCAAAAAAGGAACTTGGCAAGATAACATTGTTACATTTTGATACAAATATACAATGTAACCAAACACAAACTTTTCAGTTTGTACTCTCAATGTTCTTGAATAATTGACTCTAGATTGATTTTACATTATAAAAATCTGGCCTGACGTGAATAACCCAGAAATGACTTCAATTCTGGTGATTTGTGGATTAAAGTGCAAATGACAGCTTAAAGAAACCCAGATGATGCAATTTTAAATACTTCTGGGGTCTCAATCAAAATCCAATAAAAATATGGTCTGAAGTCAAGCTGCCCATTCTAATAAAAATTTTCTCACAAAACCTGACAAACAGCTGACACCCTTCACGATAATCTGGATTCGACATATGTTTATGGCTATGCTAACCCAACAATAGCTACATAATAAAAATGTATGGCTAGAAATCTACATATACACTGTGACTAAATTTTTTTAAAGTAGCAGATTTTAAATGAACTTGAACAAAATGTTTGAGTTTGCACAAAGTAAACAGAATGAGACACATTTTTCAGTGAGAATCACATGGGGATTGCCATTATTTTGTATATGAGGCAAAGTTGTTTCAGAAAATCATTTTTCTTTCTTTTCTTTATAATGGGAAGAAGGGGAAAATTAGTTGCACCTAGTTCTTGTTAAATAATTATTGTTCACAGAGTACTTTCTACCATATTGTCATTTTAATAGACTCCTACTTTTGGTAGATGAAGGAAACATATTTCCCAGAAAAAGAAAATGACCTAAATATACACATCAAATACAAGACAGTTCAATTCCTGCAGTGCTAAAATGTGGCTTTCGGATTCAAGAGCCCTGGTCCTTTCTGTATACTGGACCGTTTTACACACTTACCTCATGGATCCTTGCAAGAACTCATTAAGTAAAAATCAGCACCTTCATTTACAGAGGAAGAAACAGAGGAGAATGACTGAATTACACATGCAAGGTCACAGAAGTGGCGGTGATGTTGTCAAGGGCCACATTATCACACCACCTGACTTCCTCAAACTACAGAACTAGATGGAGAAAGGCTTCTTGCTGCAGGTAAAATCACTCCAGGAGAAGTGGTTGTGAAAAACAGGGGATTTTTCAAGCAGATGCTGAAGTGAGAAAGAGTTAGGAGACAGCCTCAAATCCTAGGAGCTCCCAAATGGAACTTCTCGGCCTCAATCTTCCTCATAAAGTGATTCCTAAATTCTCTTTCACTTATACTTGCCACATGCTTCTCACTCTTCTACTTTGTGAATCCATTCTTTTCTGGTTCACCATGTCATTTTTAATCAATATGATAAAAAAATGTTGACTATGTTTGCTTCCGGTACCTATCTACCTACTATCTCTCCATCCATCTTCCAACCTCCATCCATCCACCCACCCATCCATTTATATCTATCATTCTACTGTCTGTCTTCTACCTATTAATTGATTATTATCTATCATTTATCTCACTTAAAAGTCACAATTGTGAAAGCAATGATTGGTTTGCTTAGGAATTAATTCCTGAGAATTCTGATATATTTTGTTTTCTTTTGATGGGGTGGGAAGATGTGTTTGTGGCATAGACTGAGACCTGCCAACAAAATCCGTAGTTCCTACCATGGGATTAATGATGTATTTGTCTCTCACTCAGTCATCTCTCGGCATGTAGCTGACTTGTGTCTTTATGCACAGTGGGAGCCAGGAGCTGGGCAGATGACATGCAGTGGGGAGGACTTTTCTCCATATGTCTTCTGTTTTGAGATTTTGAATCTGCTACTATGTGAAAGAGAGAGAAGGGTGAAGCCGTTTGTTGAAAGAAGGTTGAAATGGTGAAAATAATAGAGAATTAGAATCAAGAATAAAATATACCAAAGACAAACAGGTTTTCCATTTAAATGCCACTTTCACTTGTAATATTCTATAACTGATGGTTATTTTTACTTTATTTGTGAAAAAAATTGTACCCCCACTCTTCCGCCTCAATAGACATACTGCTGTGAGCTCATTTGAAAATTAAAGGCATTTAAAACCAAGAAAATTTTCAGGACTTGGTAGAAGCAGCCAATTTTTAATTAGCAATATTTAAAGTCTGAAAAAGTAGGAAAGTAACTATAGGTGAATAATATGGTCCAATAATGAGCAAAACAAATAAACATTCCTTAAAGTAAGATATGGGCTCAGAATGAATGGTCTGACTTAATCTATGAACGGAAAGCAAAACAATATTTCTGGTTAAAATCCATCAGAAGTCACTAATTCCAGCTCTTGAAATTTTTTTTCAATTAAATATGTTACTTGATAGATCAGTGTCTTCAAATAAAGCATCCTTCAAAAAAATCAAATGTTGTTAAAAAATATTTAGTAGCCTCAAATAAAACATATCAGAACTCTTTAATAGGTGTTTGTCCTGAGGGATAGTCTTCCTATAGAAGTCTTAGGTACTTACAAATTAGCTACATTCTTATATTTCAGATTTGAATTTCCATAGCCTTGATATATAACTTCAGACAAGTAACTTACATTCTATTTAATGATTTAGATAGACACTAAAACTCACAAGTTGCCTCAATATACAAATTCTTTATACTCTCTCTCTCCCTTACTACTGTTCACTGCTCACCCTAGCCTTTTGCACTAACAAAGGGGGGAAAAAAGGAAATTGTCAGGGCTAGAGGCCCTGACAGAAAAGGGCAGGACAGGAAAGAAAATGTCCCTGAAATTGGACTAAACAAGCAACAGGCAGGTCCAGGGTTGGACATGATCTACACACTGTAAACATCTGAGAAAACATTAAAAAATCCACAAAATATAAAAGTGATTCCAAATAGAAACTCTACATATGTTAGAAAATTGATGCTATTTATTGAGCAGTTTTGAATAACAAACACTGAGTCATTATACATACATACACATTTACATATCATCTCAACATTTCTATGTATGTTATCAATTCTGATATTTTGGTCTGTATATGAACATACATATGAATGCACATATGTGCAAATATACGTAACAGAAGCAACAGTATTATGTATACACACACACAGAACACCCACACACACACACACACACACAAAGACCTGCACATGTGAAATACTTTGCCCACTCTCCCTCACTGCGAAGTAGCCAGTAGACTGGTATGTAAGTGAGCGCGGCGGACTCCCAAGCCCTTTATCCTTTCTCTCCTACGTTCATTCTACTGCACATTTATGTGAGGATCCCAGTTGTGAAGTGGAACTCAGAGTCTGAACCCCCCATTATCAAATGGATGTCCACCGTGATTAACATTTGCAAGGCGCTGGCGAGTTTGAAGTGCAAATTATACCTGGTAGATCTTTCACCAGAATCTCTCTTTTGCTTCCCTGTGTTAAGTCTCAAAGACTCGAACATTCTAACCAATCCAGATCATATACCATGAAGAATTTATGGATGAGTGAAAGTATCACATATTTTCCACCATAAAACTGCACGAATTCATTTGACAGCAACTTATTGCACCTGGCAGTGTGTTAAAAATTGCATCTTACTTATGCTTTAAATAAAGGTATGCTTAATTGTACAGACTTCTTGCACAAAACAGTGTATCAGGAAGGCACCAGAATAATAAACCAAGGCTGCAGTGTAATAAAAAGAGAACTCACTTAGAAGCCAGGAGAACTATGGGTTGTCTGCTTGTGTTATTTTTAGCCTCCAAGAACCCCGGTTCATTAATCCATAAAATGAGAGAGATAAAAGTCTCAGTATCTAAAGTAAGAGCTCATTCTGAACTTTGAATAAGCACAAACAAATTAAATTAGACAGACATATTAGTGTGAAGGAATGAGCAAGATTATCTGGCTACTAAGTGTTATTTTAACTTGTTGAGGAAAGGGAGGAGAATCACCGTGTGTTCTCTTGTGCGTGGTGACCCTCACCTGCTGGGTGAGCTTGTTCTCAAACCTGTGGTTCCCACAAACCTAAAGTTGTGGCACAAAACATGCCCTAAGCGCATTGACACATCCAAATTCATGGTGGATTCCTCTTGCCAACTATGTGTGGAATTTTAAGAGTCAAACAGATGTGATTCAAATTGTGGTCCTTTCACTTTCTAGCTGAATGACATTAACAAACTTACTAAATTTTCTTGACTTTTTGTTTCATTCTATAAAAGTAATGATGTGAGTAGCAACTACTATAATTAAAGCAGGCAACAGAAAGCTTAAAATACCAAGTTCTGGTACAAAGCTTATTATGAAAACTGTCCCCATCCACCACTTGCGCCTCACCATTCTTGCTTCTTAGAAGCAGGAAGCAGCTATCACCATGTCAGTTTTTCTTTGCATTAACTTTATATTTCTAAAAATAGAGTTCTTTAAATATTAATGTTTCCATCAGGCATTTCAGAAATTCCCGGGCCTCCCTGGTGGCGCAGCGGTTGGGCACTGCGCTGTGGAGCTGTCGGCGGCACGACACTGGTTCGACACCCGGCCGGGGAGAATCCCACAGGGCGCAGCAGACCTCTCCTGCCTCCCCGCTGCTCCCCTCAGCAGTGTATTCCGTGGATCTGCCTGTTCTGCTCCCCACTCTGTCTCTGGCGAACCCTTTCGCCGTCCCATGCCTCTGGCCTGTACCCCAGCTTGTTTGCATAAATAAACAAAATCTTTAAAAAAAAAAGAAATTTCCTACTCCTTTTCCATTATAATTGATAGGTTTTCTGCCCTTTCAAACCTCCTCTTCATCTAATTATTTTTTCTTTATTGTCATGACAAGGTGTTTTATACCAATGGCTTAGTTAAATTAATAATTAGCTTAGACATTTTATGACTCTTTAAATAATGTTCCCTACTGAACCTAAACACTATGATACGGATTTATTCTTTGTACAATTTTTCCTTAAGTTAACAAATGTGTTAATATAACAAAGTATCATATTTCTTCATTTGTTTTTTGTTATTGCTACATATTCATAGTAGAAATTTCCCCCAAAACACTTGCAAAAGTCCTCTCAATCTAATCCACTTATTTTCCAATGCATCAAACAACCTATAAATTCCTTTTTTTAAATTTTTTTCCGGATTCCTTCACCCTGAAACTTCTCTAGACCTGCCCCAGAGGAGAACTCCTTTCTCTCCCTTACCTACTAAATCCTCTATTGCCTAGACCTCATCTTTTTCTTTCATTATTTACTTAATTGATTTGTTAGAATAAATATGGTCTTTGTAGATCCATGAAAAATACTGAAAGGTTAGTAAGTTTTTTGAGACTTTACATGTCCATAAATATCTTTATTTTTCTCTTACTCTTATGATTATTCTGACTGGCTATAGGATTTCAGCATGAAATGTTTCCTTTAGAAAGTGAAAGGCTTTGTTCTTTGTCTTACGGTTTCAGCTTTGCTTAGAAGGCATTTAATTCAATCTGATTCACTTGCATTAAAATGTCTTTTTCTTTTTTATATGTTATTGGTTCTCAATATTATGTTTCATAATCTGAAATTGTATGGTTCTGTACCCTGGTGAAAGAACCCCCCCCCCCCCAGTTCTTTTCCCTGGTCCTGGGCAGTCTTTTCAACCTGAAACTTGTGCATTTCAGTTCTGGAATATATCATTGAATTATTTCTTTCTTTGATTATATTCCATTCATTTCCTGTTATTTTCCCTTTCTGCAATTCTAAATTCTTAGATCTAAAATTTCCTGGATATTTTATCTCATTTACTAATCTTTTCTATACTACTGTCTTTTTCCTTTTCATTCTGACTTTTGGCAAATTTATTCAACTTTAGATTAGCATTCTTCTTTTATTTTTTTCAGCTATTATATTTCTAATTTCCAAGAGTTCTTTTATTTTTAAGCTCCCTGCCTATTTATTTTGCATTTGATTCTATTCTAATCGTGTGTTCATTCTGAGTCAGTTGTGCTTATTTCAGGGGACCCAGATTCTAGTGTCAGATCTATTTTGTTTGAACTTTTTGAGTTAACCGAAGAAGAATCCTATAATCCCAAATTCTGAAGGATATTCGTATGGCCACGTGCATTCTTAGGTAATATCATAGAACAAGAAACCTACCAGTCAGTGTTTGGGATGCGATAAGCTCATTGTATGTTTATTTCTGAACCAGATCGAAGTGCCTTGAGTTCCAGTTTCCCTAGCTCACTAGCTCCAGAGAACCAAGTGGGGGAGGAGGGAAGTCTAGGAGTACCTCAGCCACTGCAGACTTCCCTGTGTGTGGGACCAAGCAGGAGATGAAGTGTTGAGATTTTTTTAAGATTTATTTATTTATGCATACAAGCTGGGGAGTAGGGCTGAGGTGCAAGGCAGTGAGAGGGTTCACCAGAGAAACAGAGGGGAGCAGAACAGGCAGATCAACCAAAATACACAGATGAGAGGAGCAGCGGGCGAGGCAGGAGAGGTCTGCCCCCGCCATATGCAATCCTCCCAGGCCAGGCATGGAACTGGCGCCTTGATACAGGGTAACCCCGTGGGGTGCCTGTCTGGGTTCTCACCCGTGCACTTAAAAGAGACTTAAAGACTCAAATGCAGGCACACACAATAAAATTAATAAGAAGATTTATTTACAAAAAGAGAAAAGAAAAGATAATGAAATAAATTGGTGAAAATGTCCTACCAGTTTCTCTGAGCTGGACTCTTCTCGCCTACTCAGGAAAACTCTCGTCAACCCACACCACGGACCAATAGTCCCCCCCCACCCCCCCACCGCCAAAGCTCACAGGTCAGGTATTTCAGTCCCCAAAACCATTGCTTAACTGCACCCTCAGTCCTCAGCATCCTTCCTTTGGTGATGATGGCACTCTGGGATCCGTAGTCCTCAGTGTCTTGGCTCTCTCTGGCTTGAGGTGGGGCTGGGGTCCTGGGACACTCGCCTTTCCTGAGGACCCCCCTCTTACAGCCTCAGCCACTGACAGCTCCACAGCACTGCGCTTAACCCATTGTGCCACCAGGGAGGCCCCCCCAGGAGGTGAAGTGTTTTTAAGAAAAAAGATGAATTTAAATAAATTTGAACCATTTACTGCAAATAGTCCCAGGAAGGGGACCAGGAGAGGAGCAGAAGCCCCTGCGATCCGCAGTGTGGGCGGGTTATGGACCCTGAGAGAGCGAGATGCCAAACGCTGCCTTGCCAAGTCTAGCTATAGCTACAGCTAGATAGACAACAGCTAACAAGACACATAGATCAAAGATTTTATATACTTACGTATGCACATGCTACTGCAGAATATATAGTTATAGGTGCATTATGCATAGTTATGCAATATGCATTATATAACCACAGATTATATATATAACACAAATAAATGCATATGTGTATATTTATTATATATAAATATATTATGTGTGTGTGTCTTTTTTTCAGTTTTAATCCAGATTGCGCCGTGTTTACACAGTGATACTTAAGTATAAACCATTGCAGAATTTGGCATCGATCTTAATAAGAGGATTATCAAACATATGCACACCACTAGCTAGGAAAGAAACAAAATGAGAAAGCAATATAATTATCCTTACAATTTATTCCAAAACCAAGGTTCTGACATTCAAAAAACAAAAACAAAAAAAAAATGAGGGTCGAATTAGGCAGCAACCTCTGCTGAGGACAAAGCAGAAGGGATGAGGCCTCTCGGCAGCAGAAAGCACAGACAGATGCTTTCGTGAAAACGCTGGTGCGCAACTTGGGGGCCTTTGCTTTCAGGCTTGTTTCTTTCCACGCAGAGCTTCTATTTGGTAACAGATTTGCAGCATCGAGAAAGAAGCTGGGGATTGCTGTCCGGTGGGGAGGGGCGACATACTTGGGGGTGGGGGGCGCTGGTCAGGGCTGCAGTGGCTGAACACCCAGGGCCTGCCCAAGTCTTCCCCCAGCTGCACCAGCTCCTCCAACATGGACATCTGAATAAACGCCAAGGATTCCGTTTAAGGACATGCTCTGAGCGCCCAGCGCAACTGCAGAGAGAGCTGGCTGCCTGCAGTACTCTGGAACACTGAGACTCAATCTTCACCAGCAATAAAAGCCTGAAATTTGCTTTGCCCCCACTCTCTATGAGGGAGAGAAGTCAAATTATTCATCAGAAGTGTAGCCAGAACTCTGCTTCCTTCTAGCCAAAATACACCTCTTCTTGTCCCGTGTCTCCTCTGCTAGGAGCACAGGGTGTGTACGCAGAGTCTAAAGACAGGCAGCCTCCAGGGCAGATGGCAGTTCCTCAGGAAGCCTAATGGAGGTTCATAACAGATTAGATTTCTCATGTGCATTCTTCTTAAGTAGACCAGCTTCCTCCTGAAAAGATTTCATTGTCATATTTATTTCTTTATGCCTGTTCCTGTGCCCCTCAGATTGCATCTCAATGCAAATTTAAATTTAGCATGGAATGCAGCTCTGCTTTGGCAACGTGAAAGCACATTAGTCCCTAGCACAACAGTGGCCTCCAGAGCAACAAAAGAATGGAATCTGTGTGGAGATGAGAGAGCCCCAGCCCTCCCCCTCCCCTGGGGCACAGCCTGGGGCTCAGCGACCTTGGTCTTTGCCTCCTTAGCTTAAAGTTCCCATCCTCTACCTAAAACTCTTCTCTCTCAATAATTCCAGTCTCCTTAGTATTTGAATGCAATTGCTTCAGCTTTCACAGACATGGGAAGGGATTTTGCCCTCTGGTTTTGTAGATGAAGTCCATTCATATGAATATTCTGTCACTAGGCCACTCAGGTAGGCTACAGCAAATCTAATCATCTGACAAAATTTAATTTCTTGTTTTCTTGAGTCATAAAAATGATGCATGTAATGTCAGTGATACAGAGATTTAACCAGATTGCATGTAGAACAGGGCTTTTTCATTTCTTTGGGCTGATTCATTTCAGAAACCCCTTTCCACATTTAAGAGATGCCCGAGATGTGGCGCCACAGCCCAGCTCACCACCCAACTGACGATTCCAGGCCCATGTCTTCTGCTGGCCCTCAGCCAGGGCCCAGCGTGGGGTGTCAGCTCGGGCCACCACCAGCCTCTCTCCACACTGCCCTGGATGCCTGTTAGCAGAGCAGGGCAAATGCACAGAACCAGGACTTGTTTCCTATGGGAGCCTGCAGTGGCCGCACAGTCCACTGTCCCCAAGAGCATTACGGCGCCATCTTTGTCTGGCCAGGTATGGGGGGAGGTTGCACTGTTCATGGCTCTGCTGCCTCCAATTCCAGTTAACTGGCCTCCTTAGAGATTCTCTTAGTCCCCTACTCGCTTTAGATGCAACGTACTTGCAAACTTAAATCAGCCCCCAATCAGCCAATGCCTGTTGCTTGCAAGGAGAACCCTGCCTGACACTGTCTTCTACTTGCTTTCATTTTTCCATTTTTGGACATCTAAAGTCACACAGTGATCTCTGATTTTGAAAGTACATGTTAGAAAAAAAAAATACACCCTCCCCCTAGTTGTCTGCACGGATAGATAGATGTGTTTGCTAGACAACAGCAAAGAGAATAGACATTAGCTGTCGTGTGGAGAATGAGCGTGGAAATGTTGTGTGGCAAGATAATGATGGAGACCTTCGAAATGGTGATACAGTTTGTGTCTAGTGAATACTCCACCCTCAGGTGAAATATATTTCTTCCATTTTTCTCAATTACATCTGAATGAGGGTTTTCTTTTTGGGGGAAAAATAGCAAGTCTTATTTGAGACTATAACTCCTTGCTCCTTTAAAGTGACTGTCATTTGTGGCTGAAATTCTATTTTATGGTTCTTCCCTCAGTGATTTCTACTTCATCTTGCAAAGCGGGGCTTATGCTCAAGACCCACAGTCAAGAACATCACCACAGTGCGTGTGCTATAAAGGCAGCCGAACACCCAGGAGGCGGCAAAGGCACCATCTCGTCTTCAGGAATCCTACAGTCTAATCTCACAGGTAGAATTAGTGTGAAATAATATTAATAAAAGACAAGCTTTAATTATCTTAAGAGACATAGAATATCAAGTGTTGTGGTTTAGAGATGGAGCCACATTATTTTGTCCCATTATTTTGGGGACAGACTCGTGACAGATATGACCCTTGACAGGTTAGAAATATGCTATCGTTCAAACCATTTCACCACAATGTGACCCAGCATTTAATCACCAACCCATTATTTTATACCCTTCTCTTGTTCTTCATTTTAGAAAATACTTCATTTTAAAAATGAAACATATTTATCAATGATTGGAAACAAAAGCAACATTTGTATTTACCCAAAGTACTTAACAGGCAGAGGTTTGAAGGACACATGAAAATCAACCATGCCCTAAAACCAAATAACAACAACAATAATACTATCAAGGACACTCTGAAGGGAAAAACTGGAGCCCAAGTTTAAAAAACTGTAATGGTGAAGAAACGATCTGATTCAGCTTAATTCAATGAGTCATCTCTCTTTGCTTCGTGAAACAGAAAGAATGAAATAGTGTGGCCTTCACAAATGTCATGTCCACGGACTCACCATCACTTTTTTGTGGATCAGGATGGCAACAGAATTGCCCCGAGATGGCTTTTTGCGGGGACCCTAATATAAGGCAGACTAGAAGGGTGGCATATGTGGCAGGGGCAGCAACGTGGGGGGGTGCCCTGCTGGGAGCCCAGCACTGGCAGTGGGAACGGGGAGATTCTGGGCATTCTGTCTGGACCCTGACCCAACGAGTCTGAAAGACGTCGCTCTGCTGGTGCTGACCAAACTGACCAAACAGCTGTCCGACCCCAAGTGGGCGTCACAAGGTAACTTGCTCTAGAACAAGCTCAACTTAAGTGGCAAATACGGCCTGAAGTCACTGAAGAAAGCCTCTTCTGGAAGGAAACTTGTTTCATTTATTTTTTTAAAGATTTATTTTTATTTATTATGCATAGAAGAACAGGGTATAGGCCAGAAGTGGGGGGCTGAGAGGATTTCCCAGAGACAGAGTGGGGAGCAGAACAGGCGGATCCACTGAAACCCACTGCTGAGGGGAGCAGTGGGGAGACAGGAGGGGTCTGCTGTGCCCTGTGGGAAGCTCCCTGGCCGGGGATCGAACTCGTGCTGCAGTGGCTGCTAACAGCTTCATAGGCTGAGACTTAACCCCTGCATCCCAGGGAGGTGCCGGGAAACCTGTTTTAAAAGTCTGTTTTATCAGCCTCAAGTGAAATTGTTCTCCACTCACCAGCAATTCGAATTCACTCCTCAGCCTTAACAGGCACCCGGATTTTAGCAGCTGTCCTGTCACTTCACCTTGCAAGAAGCTCAGACCAAGCACTCAGCAACCTGTCCCCTAGTCCACTTAACATCACTGCAGCCTGCGACTGGCCCCCAGGAGTGGACGTGTCACTGCACATCTGTACATGGGCAAGGCCCCTCCCCCGGTGCCCGGTGCCCAGTACAGAGCGCTTCTGACAGGTTTTGACAAGGTCTCTGATTCGACTGGACAGGACTCGGTGAGCATAAGCCTGAAGGTCACAGACACACCACACCGCCAGGCCTCTCTGGTGCAAGAGGAAACCCGCCCCTCGGTGATGCCCGCTGGGTGACAAGTGAAATCTCAAAGGCCCAGACTGGCCCCACCCTGGGACGGCCTTCCTGTCTGAGCAGCAGCACCACAGGCCCTCACCATCTTTCAGTCGTTATTGCCGCACAGCCTCATCGCAACTCAGTGCTTAGATTTAATCCCGAACTGGGATTTTGAAGGCCAAACTGGGAGACTGAAAGTTCTGGCTTAGGGGCTCTTTCACTCCATTGTTCACAAAGGAAAATACGTGTTGAATCTCCTAAACCGCGGAAAGTGGTAGCTGCGTAAGTGCTGAGCAGCCCGGTGGAGCCCAGTGGGGCTCCTGCAATGAGGGGAATGTTCTAGAAAGCCCTGGGGCTTTTCTAGAACATTTCCATCCACCCACAGCTGCTGAGAACCTGGATGGAGGACAGTGCCACTGAGAGAATGAATTTTTAAATTTATTTAAATGAAATTAAGTTAGAAAGTCAGACGTGGCTGGTGGCCACTGGGTCGGACAATGCAGATTTGTTGGACTATTGACTGCTAAGGAGATGATTTTAGAGACCGTCACAAAATAATTCTCATTATATTATTTTCCACTCTTTGAACATTTGCTCTTTAACTATAAACGATATGGCGATTTTATAAATTTCCTTTTCATGATGAAACAATTGAAATGTCACCACCAGAAATGACAGCTAGTGAGTTTATTTTTCTTATTAATTTGTCGCATTTTTTGCAAAGATAGAGGGACACTGAGAAATGTGTTTGGGTCGCCACTCTTACTGCGGCACCCACTCCGTGTGGACAGCTCATAGCGGCCACTTGGCCTGCCGCAGCTGGCACCAGCATCCCCCTGAGGGACTGTGGCCCCTCCAGAAGCTTTGCGGGAGGGGTCTGCAGTCTCGCTTCGCAGCAACAACGTGGTTCATGAAAGTGGCCATGTCTGTGTCCCTCTGTGCTGGCCCTTGGGGGCGGTGCGCAACAACACTTCCCTGGCCGGGATGTCTCTGCGGGTCTTGCTTGGGGGTGATGGAGTCCAGGCAATGGTCACTATTTTTTAAAAGACCGCCCCATGTCACGTTTGTTCTGCGCTTTCTCTTTCTTCCAATAAAGTGACTTCTCCTTTTTGGGGAATCCCAGACGGTCACCACACACGGACATCGGGCCGAGCGCGTGCCGTCGTCTTACACCCACACCCAGCACCCCGACGGGGAGGCCTTATCCTGGCCATCACGAGCCGCCTAGGTGGACAGAGGGCCGGTCCCTCAGGAGGTCCCGGAGCGAAGCTGCGTGCCCGCCAGGCCACAGTCCTGCCCTTCCAGAGCGCCCCCTGAGAGCACGAGTGACGTGTGGACATTCGTGGAGGAAAAGCACCTGGGAAAGTCCCACGAAGCGTCCCCATATGCTTCCTCACCACCCGCTCTGGGGTGTCCACGGCAGGTCTGCCGGTTGTGCTTATATAAAGAAGAACTAGCTCACCAATCCACAACGCGCCCAGGCTCTTCAGCAGGGGCTCCAAGTGCAAGAGGGGGGTCCTCAGGAAGGGGGAGTGTCCCAGGACCCCACCCCCACCTCAGGCTGGAGAGAGCCAGGACCCCGAGGACTACAAGTCCCAGAGTGCCATCATCACCAAAGGAAGGGTGCTGAGGCCTGAGGGTGCAGTTAAGCAATGGTTTGGGGGGCTTAAATACCCGACCTGGGAGCTGGGAGGGGCTACTGGTCCGAGGTGTGGATTGACGAGCGTGTTCCTGCGTAGGCAAGAAGAGGCCAGCTCAGCAAAACTGGTAGGACGTTTTTACCAATTCATTTCTTTATCTTTTCTTTTCTCTTTTTGTAAAGAAATCTTTTTATTAATTTTACTGTGAGTGCCTAATTTGAGTTTTTAAGTCTCTTTTAAACGCACGGGTGAGAACTCAGACAGGCACCCCACAGGGTTACCCTGTAACACCAGCGGCGTCCCCAAAGCTAAACACGACACCCCAGGGCCCAGGCGGGGAGAGGGGACCCAGGGAGGGGTGCTGCTGTGGCTATTGATCTTGGCGCGTAGCCAGAGTTACTAGGAGACGTGCCTGAGGACGGCCGAATATCCTAAGGAGGACGGCGCTCCCCTCTGCTGCCGGAAACAACGCGCTTTGGCAGGCGGGACTGCGCTCCGCGCAGGAGCAGCAGGTTTTCACCTGGACGCGTGGCGATCACACAGTGAGTCCTCAGCCAGCACCGAGCACCAGCTCCTCAACCACAACCCTTTCAGCGCCCCAAAAATAAAAAGCCCTTTGCATTTTCACCTGCATCAAATTACTGTAACCCAGACATACCTTAATTATCTTTTTATTCTACAAGAAACGCACGTTATGAACTGTGCTTCAATTTAGTAACAAAGATCTAGAACAAAAAGCCCAAATGGACCAGTGTCTCCATTAAAACTCAGACGTTTACGTTTGGATTTGGGGATTTTTGCGGGTTATTCTTCCTTTTACTGCCCTTCCCTGGAAGAGATTATCAGGAAGCGGTGACATTCCCAGGAAGGATTAAGGAACCCAAAGGAACAAACACAAACAAACCAACAGATGGACAGAGCAGCAACGGAACACAGGCCCGGGAACCGCAGCTGCAAACCGCTCCGGGAGGGACCCGACGCCAGCGGCCCCACCCTGACCTCAGCTGAGGCCCACGATGGCACAGGGAGGCCTGCAGAGCCACGGAAATTAATTTCAAAGGTTATTTTTCAAGATTTGATTAGCCAGGAGAAGAAACCAGGCAGAGGGGTACAGATGCAAGAAGGAGACGCAGCCTCCCCGCAGCCCCGGCTCCGTCTCGGGGAGGACGAGCCTCGCCAGATGGTGGACTGCTATACTTGTAATTTTACTGTGGCATGTGCTAGAAGGATGAAAAAAAAATGAAAGCACAGAAAATGTCACGCAGTGTGAAAGGCTTGTATGAAAGGTACAGAGCTGTCTTTCAGCAGCCCGTCTACAAAAGCTTTTCAAATTGTTGCCTCCTAACAGCTGCAGTGGTTTGATTCCCTCAACTCAAAAACTCGCTCTTGTCTGCCATCAAAGACGGCGCTGACTTGCTAACCCACGGAGCAACAGACATGGAGCCTCAAGGTGCACGGCATCCACGGGCGAGTCTGGCCTTGGCTGCAGCCCCGGGCGGCCTCTGGCGCTCGGCGTCTGCTCGGTGGGGAGGACTTCCCGCCCCAGTCTGCGGCCAGGCAGCCCCAGCGGCCCCTCGAAATGGCACCTGACCGGCATTTTTAGTTTAATTATGTCTTCCTAATTTCCCTGGGCCTTCAGAATGTGGGGCATTTCAAATATTGATCGGCCTTTGAGGGGAACGCAGGGAAACCAAACGCTTCCTTTTACTGGCTCAGAGAACAACTCGATTGGACATCGATCCTCTCTTTACTCATTAATGAGCCTCCCTCTCGCTCCTCCCTGGAGGACAGATGTGTTTTCTATTTGACTGTAATGACAGAAACTTGCAATGAGAGCGTGGGGGGGGGGGGGTCTATACCGATAAGACACTATCAATGATGTAACCCAATTTTATCTCAATTTTTTAAAAAAGAAGAAACTTATAAAGAGAAGGGTGATGCTTGCAGTTGGGGGGCTGCATGCTGGGGGGTGTCCAGAAATGCCCACGAGAGCAGTGAGTGCTGACTTTCTTACCATCTACACCCTGCAGATGCGGCCAGAGGAGGGGCCGAGCAAGGAAGGACAGGGCCGGAGGTGACCCCGCCCTTCTGGGGAACAAGCTGCATAAGCCAGAGCTTTATCGTTGCTGTCATCACCGTCCTTCAAGTCGTCGTCATCTCAGCTTAGTCACTACCCTCCACGTGGATAAAGGACACGGCGCACCCCAGAGCTTAAAGTAACCGGCGTGCCGTGCAGATGTGCTGTGTGGTTGCGGTAATTGTCGTGTCTCTGGGCCTTCAGAGAAGCACTCCAGGGACAGCCTTGTGCTCTCATCCGCCCGGTGCTCAAGCCCAGCCCTGCTCTGCAGAGTGAGCTGCAGAGACTGGAAGAGAGAAGCGCCTTTGAATAATTAAGTGAACAGACTAAAGATCAAGATGGAGGAGAGACAGACGGTGGTACAGGACGCGATTTCGTGTTTGGAATCAGCAGTGCCTGACGAGGTCGTACGTTCAGTTCTTACGACCTGTGGGTAGTAGCAGCAGCCCCCCAGACTGCACCATCGACCGAATAATCACCAACACGCCTTACAGCTTTTAATTCTGCAGGTAGGAATGTGGATGAAAAGGTCCATCTCACCCCAACACCCACTGAGCGCTGATTATGCCAGATGACAACACATTTATGAAAAGCTTAGAACCAACAAGGTCCCAGCTGCCTTCAGGACCCTGGCCAGCTCCTCCCTCCCAGCAAGAGAGTGGACGCCCCGAAATTGCCCTAAATCATTCCTTCCTCAAAAATTCTGGCAGATGGCCTCCCTGGTGGCGCAACGGGTTAAGCGCTACACTGTGGAGCTGTTGGCAGCGGTGACGCGAGTTCGATGCCCGGCCAGGGAGCTTCCCACAGGGTGCAGCAGACCTCTCCTGTCTCCCCACTGCTCCCCTCAGCAGTGTACCTTAGTCAATCCACCTGTTCTGCTCCCCACTCTGTCTCTGGTGAACCCTCTCACCACCCTGCACCCCTGGCCTGCACCCCAGCTTGTAAGCATAAATAAATAAATCTTTAAAAAAAAATTCTGGTAGTTCCCCAACCTGGACTCTCATCTCTTCCCAGGGTTTATGTTCTACTTTGAGATTTCAACTTCACCTCCTGAGAGTTTGCTACGACGTGTCTACAACAATGAGATTTCCTACTTTAAGTAGCAGGCAGCCAAACCCAGTGTCTTTCGCAATAATCTTCATCTATGGTTCTTGGTGCCAAGGAGTTTCCTTTTATAAAATGTCTCGAAAATGAACAGAATTCTTGGATAAAGAGCAGGGTGACTCCAAGCTGACCACTGACCATTAGTTACGGCCCACAGAGCGCACTTTAACCTGCTTAAGAATGACCTGGCGAAGCCACCGCAACTGAACTGGGTGCTGCCTAGTTGGGGTGTTATGGGGACTCCACGATGAACAGAGGGTGGCGAAAGCTTCCTGCAGTCACGCGTGGGGGAGCAGTGGCTGCAGTTGGCTGGAGGAGCACTGAGGGACTGCTTTGAAGTTTTTAATGAAAACCAAAGCTCAAGTAGATTGGGGTCAGGTCCTCCCACAAAGGGACAGAACTTTTTCCTGCAATTACCCGTATTGTTCAAAGAAACAAAAACACTAAGCAGATCAGAGGGAAGGACGTTGTGTGCTGTCCATTTCTTCTGACTTCGCTTTATCAGGTTTACCAAGTTCAATTTCATGGAAGGCAGCTGACTTCGGGAAGCTAAAAGGCCATCATTACCTGCAAAAATGGGTGTCCATCTCAGACGGTCATTCAAACCCATTTACGCCACCCTTCAAGACAACGTGAATATCCAGTTGCCCTAGCAACGCTCCCATCAAGACTGTTCAGAGAGTCTTGAAGGCAGCACACTCATTTGCACTTCTTAGGGGGAGTTACTACCAAGGATAAGAGAGTGCTGACAGGCCCCCATTCCTGGGAGCCCCACATCCGTGAGAGAGCTTTCAATCAGAGCAGAGCCCCGATTGCAGCAGGTGCGAGACTCAACAAGGAGAGACGCCAACGCAGGCGCTACTTGTCCCCCTCTGCCCCACTAAGGGTCCCCATCAGGGTGCACTGCAGAGCCCAGGAGGGAGAACAGCGGAGACCTCCCACCCCCGCCACTTACTCAGAACACCCAGGTCACTGCGTCCCCTGGGGAGACATTCTGCATGCAAATTGCACACAAGTCGCTGGCTAAACCCATTGTCTCGTCAGCCCCGGACAGCAGGAACATATTATGGAAACTTCAGCGGGCACCTGCTTCCCCAGGGCGCTGTGAGCGGCCAGCCTGGCCGAGTCAGCAGGTGCAGCTGACTGAAACGGGGATCTGACTTCACAGAAGTTTCCTGAGTGCCCACAGACTCACGAGGCAGGTCTCGAGCCCGGCCGGGAGTGCGGAGCGTGCTGATTTGGCAAGAAAAGAAAATAACATCCCCTCTGTGGGCGTGGGGAGTGCCAGGGAGGGTGTGGAAGAGAGACCCACTTGGAGACACTTTCGATTCTTTGAACAGGGAAGGTTTAGGGAAAGGGAAGATGCTATTCTGAGCAAAAATGGTGAACTTGGGAGAATCAAAATCACTGAATCTCAAGAGTCAGGAGGGAACCTCAAGGTCAAGTCTTCCAATGTCTTTCCCTAGCTGTAAATTGCCACCAGGTGTCACCCCCGTCACCTGTGCCAGAGCCACCTCTGTTTGAGCTCAGCGCTTCGTGACGCTGTGCCCTCTACATATGGGAGGCTTTCTGCGCCTCTCGCGTTCCCAGAGCCCCCCCATAGGCCTCAACCCGTGCCTTCCTCCAGGCCAGCGCCAGGCCCAGCAGGGGCAGCACCGGGGGGACCCTCCTGGAAATGCCGCAGGTCTCACCAATAAAACTGCCAGATCAGAAATCCTGTTGCTGGAGACCCACAAGCTGTGGGGCAGCAACCTCAGGGGCTGGCGAGCACACAGAGCCTGAGAACAGCTAAGCTGGAAAACCCTTGAAAGGAAGGAAAGATGCAGCTGGGAGCCCAGGGAGATGGAGGGCGAGGAGGCGGGAGGAGGTGAGGAGCTCTGCCGGCACCACCTCGCTCTCACCGAGAGTGGGGGAAGGGCGGCCTCTGCCTGGATTCCAGACAGACAAGCACGGATGGGCAAAAATGTAAATATGGTTTTATCTTCTGCCTTTATTGTCTTTCAAAGAAGCACGGGTGGGGGACGGAGTGACACCTCTGCCTTCATTTTCTCTTCACCCCAAGTCCCCAGCCAGGGCTGACGCCTTTGAATTAAAGGGGGGGAGTAACCCACAGTGCTGGTGCCCCCAAGGCACTAAGTCAGTGGTATTGTCTCCATCACCTTCCAGGTTACCGGTTTTTCTTTTTCATCGGAAGCATTTCAAAAAAATCCTCTATTTCTATCTCCTCGTTATCGACTCTGTAACTACCTGAGATCTGAGGACTGTCTAGATGGCGCCAGTAACTCCCCAGAGGTTACCTCAGGGAGGTTCTTGAACTGGCTCATATTTAATCCCTGTGAGATGTTCTCTTAGCTGCTTCAGTGAGGAATTTTCTTTTAAATTTCCAGTATTCAGTGCCCGGCTGCCGCTGCCCTATCACTGCCCCCGGCCGATGTCTAAAGTCTCCTTTCCCATCCATCACCCTCTTCTGCGATGACATCATGCTGACCACTCGGGATACCGATTTTGAAAGCCACATCCAAGATCTCACATCCCACCCTGAGCTCTTCCTCAGCCCCAAATCCACATTTCCACCTTCCTTCCAGACGTCTGTGCCGGAAGTCCAGGCAGATGCGAAAGGACGTGATTAAAATGAAGTTCTTGCTCTTCTCTCCTCTCCTGCAACTAAACCGCCCATCTGCTAAACACACCTCTGCTGGAGAAGGCGCTCCTGGGGACACGGCTTCCGGGCACACCTGCACCGCGCACCCCCACGCCCCCTCAGGTGCAGCCCACCCCTCAGCCCTTCAGTGCCTCTACCCCAGAATCTGCGGCTCTCACCAGGTGGGTGTCCCCACGGCTGGGGGGCTGTCCTTGCCCAATTTCATAGCAAATACGGCGGGTTTTCCTGAACACGGTGACATTCCGCTGCTCTGCTGCTCCCCGCTGGCACCTCCTACCCTCTCACCGCGCTCCTGGTGTCTCTGTTTGGGGTGCCCTTGCCGAGCGCACTTAGGTGCCCACACCCACAACATCCCATCTCCATGACTCTCTCCTGTCTCCATCGCCATGAAGCTTCTCCTGCTCCCTTGGACTGCACATTGGGGTTACCCCAAACTCTGTGTGACGCTCCTCCCTACCAACTTGCTGCTCACAAAGCTGTGCACTGCTTAACCGCCGCCACACTGAACCCCCAGAGACCGCCAGCTGTCCCTCTCTATGTTGGGTTAGCTGCAGCTTCAAGGACGAAACCTACAGGGCTAAGATCTGGCAATGCCTCTTCGAGTGAAATTCTACTTTCTGCATTTGACCACCCGAAAGATTGCGGCAGCAAATTAGCCAAAGCAAATAAAGGACGGAACTTGGCAGGGGACCCGTGAGTGTCTGCTGTTTCCACAAGCGGAACCCACCTGCCTGCAGGGCAGCTCTGCCGCAGGCCGATTACTTTAGAGCAAACCCTTGCTGGGCTGGGGCTGGCGATTCCTCCACTCTCTGAGTAAACACAGG
The DNA here is from genome assembly GCA_004024925.1 of Scalopus aquaticus. Taxonomy (NCBI): domain Eukaryota; kingdom Metazoa; phylum Chordata; class Mammalia; order Eulipotyphla; family Talpidae; genus Scalopus; species Scalopus aquaticus. Next base: position 30,454 of record PVIJ01006865.1, read on the forward strand.
TTGCAACACATCTGTTTACACCAAAGACAGCACCCTTGCTGTTTCCCCCAGACTGAGAGACTCCCCCAGCCTATATTTTGTGTGTGTTTGTGGAGTCAAATCTGAACCAAACACTCAGATCCAAAGAGATGTTATTTTCAAAATCTATTTGTGTCTAGAAAGATGTCACTGCTTGTGTGGGCAATTCTTCCGTGCAATGTGAAGGTTGCATTGCAATTTGTGAGCCACGTCATTTACTAAACATTGTTAGCTTAAGGCTGGTGTCTCATTGGGTCTCCGTGTCTATAAAAGAATCTAAAATAATCATAATGCAACCAAGGCTGAATGGTTAAATTGCTTTCAGTTCCTAGAGTACAAAGAAAAAAATATCTAACTTTCTCTTTAACATTTCTTTTTTTCCTTTTTTTATTGTTATTTATATCTTTGACATTGAGTATTCCCCTTGGGTAATCTACCACAGACTCACCTGTGAGCCATCACCATCGTCCCTTGTGCTCTTTTCTACTCCATTTTGCACCCTTATCCTCTCCCCGTCCTCTCTGAGTGTCTCTCTCTTGCTTGGTTCCCCGATGTTCCTGGTTTTCCTTAACATTTCTATTCACAGATGCGTTTTCTCTTCAGATGACCCAGCCTAAGAAGCAGAAGGAACTAAACTTGAGCTGGGCTCCAAGGCCAACGGGCGCCTGGAGAAACGAACGCAGAGGAAGGTGACTACCCAGAGGTGATGGGCCCACTCACAGACACTCGAAACTCCGGTCATCTGGAGAATCCTTCCCATGTCTCCATGAACTACCCTATAACCAGCCAATGAACTTCGGCCATGTGCACATTTCTTTGCCCCTAAGTTGCTGCTCTCCAATAAAACTTAACTCCTTTGTTCTCAAGCCTGGTCCCCCAAACTTATATAACCTTATCCCATTTCTAAATCAGGGAGATAAATTTGAGTTTGTCTTCTGTCTCCTTGTCAATCATTTAGCAATAAAACCTTCTCTTCTCTGATCCATAGGCGGCAATGCACATTGGGCAGTGAGTCCTTTGCTTGATAACAATAACTCTCATTTCTGGAACTGATATCCAGGGCAGGATTGCGACTATCTGGGTCAAGTGCCACATTTCATGAAATTAAGTGGAAAAGAGACTATGCAATGAAGGTGGCATGGCTGGCGCTTCTGTTTCTGCCTATTTCCTGCCCAAGTGGGCTGCCCCCCACCCTCCCGCCCACATGAGGTCAAAGGAAACTCCCTCTGCCCTGGGCCACAGGCCCCGTCAGGCCTTGGGGTGCACAGGCAAATGCCAACTCTTGAACATTTGGAACAGTAAACAGAGTAGCAGCTTGAGTCCAGAGCTGCAGATTTCCTGATTTTCAATGCTAGACCACATTCCAAATGAGTCTATGTAAATATTACAAGTTCTGTGTGTTCCTGAAAAAATATGCAGAACACAGCTCCTTCCACTGTGGTGCAAACTCAGCCTTCCCTCGAGCAGGGGAGCCAGAGCCAGGCCTCTGTGTGCCCTGTGCTGCAGGATACCGCAGGCAGGGGCATCCCTCCCCGAGAAGGGATTTCCCGAGGCTGGTTCTGCCCAGAATGTCCAGCGACTGCTTCTCTGGCAGAGTCCAAGATCCCGGCTCCGGGGGAGAGAGGGACGCTGGGCTGCCCCAGTCTGCATTCGGCTTCTCGTTATACTAATCCCGCTGCCTGGAGGAAGCCAGCAGAATAGGCCGCCCCTGCTCCCTCCTTGGGGAGAGTCACAGCCGGCGGCAGCAGGGTCTGCGGTTCCAGGCGCCCCGCCAAGTGCCGCGAATACAGGTCAGCGCCCCAGCTGCAGTCACAGCCCCAGGGCCAGGGCAAGTTCTGTTTGCCCACGCGCTCTGGCCAGCAGTAAACAGAGAGGTTTTTTTCTTCAAGCTTTGAGATTTTAAGATCATTATAAACTCTAAAGAAGTTAACAGGTTTAGAAACAAAGACTTTCCGGTGGCGCCAAGGCAGCCCATAAGCTAGGGGCGGGCAGGAGAGGGAGGGAAGGAGGAAGGACGGAAGGACGGGCGAGAAGCAGAGGGGGCAGACCTGGGAGAGGCAGAAGAGGGAGAAAGAGGAGGCGGGAGAGAAGGAAGAAGAGGGGCTGGGGGGGGGGGGTGGGCGAGCAGCGCAGAACCCGCTGCACGGTCCTCACGGAGCCCGGAGCCGCACCCTCGGCCGGAGCCCACGGGGAGGAAACGAGGCCTTCTCCGGCCTGGACCGTGCGGGCTCCTGCGGGCCTGGGAGGGGCTCGGGCTGCCCAACCTCGGTGCCCCGCGGAGGGCAGAGGTCAGCCTCTCACTCCAGGCTGGGGCCGTGGTCTGCTCCGCAAGAGGCCTCCTGGGGAGCCCCTCACGCACCCTCATCTCCTTCCCGAAATGCCCGCCCCGAGTTCAGTGGAGCGTGGGAGAAGCCAGAGCCAGACCGCGCCGGCTGCAAACCCGGCTCCGCCCAGGCCCCCGCAGGGCCGGGGCTTAGCGCCCTGGGCTGCGCCGCCTGCAGACCGAGCTGCTCCTCGGGGCTCCGGGCCCAGCGCAAAGACGAGCGCTGGGGCGTGTCTCCGGGAGGCCGGGCCGCTCGCTGCAGCTCGGGACTCGCCTCGCTCTCGGCCTGGAGGAGTCTCACTGCCCGGGCAGCCCCGAGCCTGCGCCTGGCGCACCGGGGGCGGCGAGGGACGGTCGCACGCTTCAGCCTCGTCCAAGCATAGAGTTTTAGTGGGTTTTCAACATGCAGAAAGACCTTTCGAGCAGCCTCCTGAAGCCATGCGCAGAGCTGAACGCCCCGGACAAGCTCGCGGGCCCAAGCGGCACCCGGCCCCTGGGAGCCCCAGAGACTGGGCATGTGCTCGCGGGGTGCCCCTCCGCGGCTGTCTGAGGACCAGGTGCCCGGCCGCGCCCGGCCGTCGCTGGCCAGCCCAGGCAGCATTTGTCCCGCAGCTCCCGCAGTTAGAAAACGCACGGTCTGTGTGTTCACTGAAACGCCCGGCACTTGCGATGAGACAGTAAGTTCCTTAGATACGACCTCAAACCTGGCCCTGGAGCTGGGGCGTTCTGGAAAACGGAAACACGAAGCGGAAGAAATGCTGGGTATCTCCTAGGGCAAGGCCTTTCGCAGCCCCGGGGAGTCCCCGCAAAGGGGGATCCCCCGCGCTCGGCCGGCGCCCGATGACCTACTGGGAACTTTCCCGAACGTGGATTAGGAGTAAGTCAAACCGTGAAAATACAGCTGTGGGCTGAATAAAAGGCAAGATCAGTTCAAACCTACAGAAAACAAAACCTAGACTGAGCCGTGAATGAAGTGCAGTTGCCCCTGGACGTTCACCCGTCGCAGCAACTTGGGGACAGGCTGGCGCTCAGGCACGCCCGCCCGCACGACACGCGCTAGACACAAAGCTCCGCGACTGTTCTGGGTTAGTCTTTACTGCCCTCCCCCACGGCCACGGCCGCCCGCGCCTCACGCGCCGCGCCCTGCGGGGTTCTGAGCAGCTCCTCGCCCGCTTGCCCTCCTCTGGGACCCTGCCGCGCGGGACGGTGCCCTCTCAGCGGTGGCGTCAATGCCCTTTAAATACTGGGCGCTGTTATTCCTCAGCAAGTCACTCTGGGGTCCCAGGATGGAGCGGGGAGAAAGACACAATCCCCGTCCTCACCGCACACACATGCCACGGACACACACACACCACGGACACACCATGAGCACACACCACAAACACACCTGCGGCACGAGCGTGCATATGCCATGAACACACATCATGAATCCACCTGCATCATTTACACATGTGTCATGAACACATACCATGAACATGCATGCTCTGTGAACTCACACATTGTGAACACACACTGTGGACACACACATACTGTGAACACACACACACCACAAACACACACATACGGTGAAGACACACACCGTGGACACACACACACCGTGAACACACACACACACACACCATGGACACACACACCGTGGACACACAAACCCTGGGAACACACACACACCATGAACACAAACACCGTGACCACACACACACCATGAACACACACACACCGTGAACACACACACACCGTGAACATACACACCGTGAACACACACACACACCATGAACACACACATAGTGTGAAGATACGCACCATGGACACACACACACTGTGAACACACACACCGTGAACACACACACACCGTGAACACACACACCGTGAACACACACGTTTTGTGATGAGTAGTGGTCACCTGAGAAAACACTAAGGGCAGCGGCAGGGGCCGGTCAGCCTTTGAGCTTGATGAGTCTCAACTGGCCGAGCAAAGAGCAGCCGCGTGGGAGAGACGAGGCAGGAAGTGCATTTCCTCAGGCCGCAGAATGCACAACAGAAATGAAAGTGTATTTTTTATGGTTTCCAAGTGGAACCCTCTAGCACAAGCTCTCGCATCTCCCCGTGGCCTGCTGAGGACCAGGGTCCATCCGTCCAGAAGGCCACGGCCGCACCGCTCTCTAATGTGGACCATTGTCAAGAATTCACCATCAGAAAACAAATACCTGGTGTTGCCCCTTTTGGCCCACTCCTGAAAAATAACATCTTGTTGAGGGTCAAAAGGAGAGATCTGCAGGCGACAGCGGGCAAGCAAGGCAGAAGGGCGCCAGGAACAGAGCGTGTTTGCGTCCTGGGGAGCTCTTCAGCAGGCTGAGTTTCCCATTTGCCCACTAGGGGTGCTGCAGAGACACTGGCTCAGAAAGCCCAGTGCCTCAGTTTTTAAGACTTAGTTAGCTGCTACGTAAGTTATCACTAATTTAAATTGCTATAGTCAAACATGTGTTATATCTAGTATACAAAATAATATATACCCTTTCTGATCGATACTATGCAATACATGATATATGGCTGCATATATATTAAATAATATATGAAAATCTATACCATCTGAGATAGCATATCACTATTTGTCAGATAAAATATAAGATATACATGTTTGTTAATTTCACATGGGTTGTCCAAAAACTCAGGCTTTTTGCTATCGACCAGAAAGGCATATTTTAATTATATATTACCCTCAAATGCAGGGAAAGTAAATACCCTTGAATTTCAAATGAAACGGAGTACAGTGAAAAATTTTTGAAGGGTCATGTCGTGGCTCACAGGCAAACAGAACACACTCATGGAGAAGGAAGAACCAGTAGGTCCAACACGGTGCAGAAGGCTGGTTCCACAAGCAGAGAGAAACGAAAAGACGTTTATCATGAAATTTCAAGATAAAATTGCTCCCAGTGCATTTAGGCATTAAGTGGAATTAGCTCAGTGGCTTGATTTACTGAAAGACCCATAAAACGATTCCAAACATTAGCCAACGAGGCTTCACAGAGGTTCTTCAAAACGAAACGGACCACACCTGATTGTGAGTTTGTCCTGAGGACCCTCCCACTGCCCAGGGCTTCATGAGGATACAGACAGGCATTACCTGGACACAGACAGGTCTTACCTGGATCAGAACCCCCGAGACCTTCCCTCACTTTGTCTTTGAGGCACATTCCCAACTCCCGACTTCTGCTGCTTTACCGGACTTCAATAGGAAAAGTACATTGAGTCAAGATGACCTTCTATATTACATTTCTTCCAATTTAAATTTTAAGCTGAATAATAGGAGTTGAAAAGTGAGGAATTCTTTTTTCATAGGAGAACAGATGGCTGCAAATTAATTCGAAAAGACATACTATGGTTTATAAAGAAAACAGAAAATTCCAGATGAAAATGTGGTTTCATGTATTTTTAAGGAGAAACTCAAGACTGCTTTGTACCCAGGGCTCTGCCTCGGCGATTTTTCTTTGCTAAGAGAGGTTGTCATCAAGGTGTGGCATTTGTGTTTGCATCAATTCCTCATTTTTATCTTCCAGGTTTGGGATTCGTGCCCGTCTTGTGGTGTAACCTACATGTTCCTAAAATTTCCCGTAATACAACAAAAGAAATCATCTTCCAGAAATAAAACTCCAAATCATGATCACCATCTCTTTTTCTCTTTTTAATGTAGCAAACTCTCTTGCTAAAACCAAGTCTCTCTCATTGATGAAGTTCTATTAGCTCTGCAGTTTTCCAGCTTTAAGACTTGAAGGGAAAAGTAAAACAAGACATAAAGAACTCAACTTGCCCATTCTATTAACAATGTCATTCAAAAGTTCTGTTTGTTTGCCTTTCTCACTTTAGTTATTGACAACTTACCCTTTTTTCCTAAGATTTATTTATTTACGCATACAAGAGCTGGGTGCAGGCCAGAGGTGTGGGGGTGAGAGGACTCCCCAGAGACAGAGTGGGGAGCAGAACAGGCGGATCCACTGAAACCCACTGCTGAGGGGAGCAGTGGGGAGACAGGAGGGGTCTGCTGCACCCTGGGGGAAGCTCCCCGGCCAGGGATCGAACTCGTGCTGCAGTGGTGGGTGACAGCTTCATAGTGCTGAGACTTAACCCCTGCACCACCAAGGAGGCCCCATCAACAACTCACTCTTAAAAGTCACCCAGAAATGGAAGGTGATAGATAAATTTCTGGATAACTATTTCATAACATGTTTGCATTTGGATGAAAATAAGTATAAACTAAATATTTTTTTCACTTTTAATATAAATGTTTCCTTAGCTTCAGAATAATGCCAGATGTATCATTGTATAAGATACTACTCCAAATTTCTGCTTCTGCATTTTCTCTCTTCAGAGAAATGTTTGTTTTTAGGCTCAATTCCTTAAACACAAATGTTATGTGGACTCCTGCATTTTCACCCACAGAAACTTTTTTTTAAATTACCAGCTCTACACAACAATTATAAGACTGTCTGATATGCCTCCCATGATGCTGGAAATGCCAATATTTTCACTCTTGCCACTGCGGACAGTTAAAAGTAAGAAAAGTTAATAAAAAGACTCAGCTCAGCTCAGAGCCCCGAAATCACTTTCACAGCTGGTGGGCAAGGAGAGCCGCTCTTTATCAAGAAGATCAAAAAGCTGTTGGTGAAAGTTTTGTTTAACCTGCTATCTGCGGTCATAAAATTCCAAATCAGGAGTAAATTCAACTTCGTATTTTGTATTTTTGTTCATATTTTTGTGTATCACATGAGAAATGTGTATAGCTAAATGGTTTTTGATCGTAAAGAATTTGATGTCGAAGAGACAGCAGGTATTTACTCCCTCCCGTGTCTCATCTGGTACAGACACAGCCCAGGTCAGAGAGAAGCGTCTATTTACACATGCCTGTATCTGTGCCTGCATTGATCTGTCATCCATCCATCCACCCATCCCTCATCCATCCATCCACACATCCATCCATCCATCCTCCATCCATCCACACATCTATCCATTCATCCATCCGTTCTCCATCCATCCATCTGTCCAGCCATCCTTCATCCATTCATTCATCCCCATCCTCCATCCATACGTCTACCTACCTATCTGTCTATCTACTATCTGTCTGTCTATCTCATCATCATCCATCAGTCCTCTCTCTATAGTTCACTGCTACATATTGAATGCTAAAAATGTAAGGCAACAAAAGACAAAGATTGACTTTTCCCCGACTTCATTCTATTTCTTTTTTCCTTCACCTTTATGTCCTTGACACACAGCAGTGCATCTCACTCATGATTGCTATTTTACCAAAAGCAACGACAGACTCAAACTCCTTTCTCTTCACCCAGCATGCCAGCCAAACAAAGGCAGTGCTTGCTTTCAGGCACACTTCTCTTTGCTTCTCTCAATCTGATATAATATTCATGCCCTTCAAGTAAAGAAAGGTAGATTAAGTGATCTCACAAAACCAAACCAAAACAATGCTGATATCTGAAAAGGCTAAGTTCACACCAGACAATGGGAAAGTGTTCAAATTCAGCACGCTGCTTTATTTGGTAAAGAAACGCTATTGCTACCAATTAAGCAGAGACAGTGTGGAATCTTGTACCCCAGCCCCACGAATTCACTCAGTGTGGATCGGACCCCCACAAAGGGCACCGGCGTCCGTGAATGGGCTACAGTAACAGGAGAACACGGGGCCTGCAGTAGCTGGGAGACAGCCTCCCTAACATCTCCAGCGCTGATACAGGACATATTTGCTCATAATCACAGAAAATGATAATTTTAATGGCTCCTCTTAGAGAACACAGCAAATAGCCTTGTGTCCACCAACTCCACACTGCATTTGTTGGGGTGGCAAACTACAGCCCCTTGTACAAAAGCATCTTCTTTGTACTATGGTGATCTAAAGCTGTCTTTGCAGCTTTATATGCTGTTTGAAAAATAACACAAAGACTATATCATAGAGACTAAGCACAGACTGCAAAGTCAAAAGTCTAAAATGTCTGCTGCCTTGCCCGCTAAGAAGCACTCCCAACCCCTCTCTTAGACCGCTGTTGGGGCAATCAGAAATCTCTTTCTACCCCCGTAATGGGATGCCACTACTTGTCATACATTACGTGGATACATAAATCGGAAATGTCATGTACAGTGATGCTCTTAAAATTGTAGGCATCAACGTAATCTTACTCCCACAAAAATTAAGTTTAAAATGAATCAAATTAACTGGAACTAACCCTTTGGCCACATACAGTCATGCACTGGATGGGTTTTGGGTCACGTCTCTAGAAGAAAAGACTCAGTCTATCACAAGCATTGATCGTCAACACAACTTCATCAAAATGTATTGAATTTCCTGGGACTCTGAAATTCTCAGCCAAAAGAACAAAAACTATTTCTGTGACTATCAACATCACTTCTACAGCATCTATTTTCTAAGCCTACTACTAAATTTGCTCTAGGAAAGATCAAAGACCTATTTATTCCAGGAAGGAGAGAATGCATTCATACCGCAGGCTTCTGTATGTGGCCCTAATATCGAGAACTTCATCTCATTATTATTTTGCTTTAAAATAAAGACAAGTCTGTACAAATAAGTCACTGAAAATGTCACTGATCACAAATGAAAGCTTTTCATACACTTGCCACACCTCAGCAGGAGCCAGCCTCAGTCAATACGCTTATCTAGTGAGTGGACCAAAACCAGCATAATCTGAAAACTGAAGGATAATGTCTCCTCACTAGCTTTTGTTGTGACTGATATTAGCAGCTGAGTTCTTAGATGTTTGGGTTTTTTTTAAAAAAACTTTTAAACCATGACATAAAGTCAATGTGGGACTTTAATTAGATTTGGTGTTTTCCAAGTATTTTTGCATTCATTTACTTTTAGTTAATAGGTTGGAGTTGAAATTGAGTCTGTATAACTTCTAAGGTTCTGATTGAATATTGACTTTCCTTTAAAGATGTTCAGCTTTACCTTGTATTAATCTATAACAGTGCAAATAACACTGGCCAACAGTGAGAACATAAATGACTTAAAAAGGCCCTAATCTGTAGTATCCTGGCGTGCTGAACATGAATATAACCCTGAAAATTTTTTATAAGCTCTCATTTTGAAGATTTTTCATATAATTCATTTTATATGTTTCACCGTGTAAATTTATCCAGCAGGACTGCAACAACAACATAAATCAGCCTAGAATGATGTAATATTGCATCGCATTGCATAATACCATCATGCACACATCATCCAGAGCAAACTGCATCATTTTCTGATGCAATGCAATACTACTGCCCGGCAGCTGCTGAAGTAAGCGGACATCAGCAGTGCACTATAGAAAGCCCTGTAGGAAAGCTTGAGCATTGAAAATATTTCAGAGTTTGTGCGAGACAGTTTAAGCTACTGTTTCATAGAATTGTTATTATTTTATCCATTTAGGCACAATATGGAACAGTAATGCCTTGAAAGTGTGCTAATAGTGTGGACAATTTCTGCTCTATTTGTGGGGAAGTGACATTTGCCAACCAGAAGAAAAGTGTCACTTCTCAAGTGAAGAAAGCTTATCATCTCTACTTTGGACACAAGGTTGGTGACCAAGACAAGCCTTGGGCCTGCATAGATGCTGTGCTACATGGACAACACAGCTTTCACAGTGGTTAAATGGCAAAACACCATCAATGATGTTTGCAGTACCCATGGTGTGGAGCGAGCCAAGCAACCCCATAAAAGACTGTTACTTCTGCTTGGTTCCTCCCCTTTCTGGTGGAATAACGAAGCAAAAGAAGTCGAGAATAGCCTACCCAAACATTCCGTCTGCATTGAGATGACCGGTTCAACAACTTGCTGCAGGGTGATGCGAAACAAGCATGGAATGCTTTTTGCCTCGTGTCTACAAACTTTCTGGGGAATGTTAGGGCAGAAAACTACAAGGAAGCAGTAGAAGACATGCTGATGCACTATCAGAAACATGGCTGCAATATGTCTCTAAAGATCCACTTCCTTTATTCCCATCTGGATTTCTTCCCTGAAAACTGTGGTATGGTTAGTGATGAACATGGCGAATGTTTTCATCAAGATCTCGCATCAATGGAACAAAGATCCCAGGGAAAATGGTGCACTACAATGCTGGCTGACGACTGCTGGCCACTCCCCAGAGATGCCCCTTAACAGCTGTGCAAGAGACAAGCGAAGAAATCTAAGAAGTCGTCTATGACTCGATTTTTTGCAGGTATTAACCGTAGGCCCATTACTATTGGCATGCATTTCGTGATGTAAACATCCATTTATTGCAGATTACAAAAAAAACTAGAGTCAAAATTAGAATTTGACTGTCATATTCGTGTTGAGCACATACAAATTGACAGGAAATGACTAATTTTATTTCAGTAACATGACTTTTGTAAAAATTTGTTGACCAGTGATTGGCATGCATTTTGTGATATAAACATCCATTTATTGCATATTACAAAAACTCTAGAGACAAAATTAGAATTTGACTGTCATATTCGTGTTGAGCACATGCAAATTGATAGGAAATGACTCATTTTATTTCAGTGATATGACTTTTGTAAAAAATTGTTGACCGCTGTAATTTTTCAGACAGTACAAGGACATCACTTTCAATGCTCTTTTCAATAAAAAGCATCAGATTTCTTAAGTATTTGGGGGTGCCCGATGTTATTGCACCCAATCAGAGCATCACCTTGGCAGGCCTTGCCACAATTTATTTCCCTTTCATTATAAGCCCATATCTGAGGACAGTATCCTCAAGCAGGGGCCAGTGTTCCTGCCAGAAGTCGCGTGCTCCTCTCTGCTGCACACTTGCCCTCGCAGTCTGGACTCATGAAGGGCATCTGGGTCTACACACCCTGCAAATCACCTCTGGGGCTCCGGCCACAGACCAGGGATGAAGTGCTTGGCACTGCACACCAGCTGTATGCTAAGGGGTGTCAGTCTCAGAGAGGGCCCTGCATGCCAAAGGTGTGGGAAGGGCACCAGAGCGACTCTCTAGCACGGACCTAGGAATAAGCATTATTCAAACTGGATGGGAGATTATTTTACAGGGAGATTCCTTAATAAGTTAGCAGGTCAATCAGCTTTCCAGAAGCCAGAGTGTGGAAAGCATCTTTTCATGGCGTCAGAGGCACCCTGTCTCTTGGCGAGGAGATGATTTGAATGTTATCCCTGTCCACAGCAAGGAAACTTTATCCCGAAATCAGTACAAATGTCACATTCACTCTCTGCAGCAGCCTTTAAATTCTGTGCTTTCTCAATAAGATGCATGCTTTGGGGCAATAGTTGAGCAGAGGATACTTATTACACTACATATTAATATGCTGAATCTAAAATGACTAAAAACTTTCCGTCCCTTGCCCTGCAGAATTCTCCATAGGGCCTCTTTGGCTTGGAACCACAGGTCTCTCCCTGAGAAGGAAAAACAACAGAGGAAAACAGGAACCAGGAATGTCCCTTTGCTGGCAATTGACTCATTCCTCATTAACTCCTCATCTAGCAGTTCTTCATTTTCTGTGTTCCCTGAGAAGCAGCTTCACTCATCCTTCTTCTAGAAGTTTCTCTGGGTGCTTTTCACTTGATTTTGAACATTCTACTACAGATACTATATTGCACATACTACAAATATAGTCGCATCTGTATTCTATAGCACGCACACATATACCATCTGTAAAGATAGACGCAGACGCATTTACAGCCCAACAGCTGAATGCAGACACATCACACACAAGCTCGCGTGCCTATCCGCTGCACCTCATCTATATGACACACGCGTCCGGCCCGACCCACGGTCCTTCCTCTAGCCTCCTTCCTGCACAAAGACCGGCGGCTGCAAATTGGACATAGCTCACGCGCTCGCAGAATCTTGATTTTCTTGGAGTTATTTTTACAGTTCAAAGGAAGGCAGAGGGTGGGGCGTGAGCGCATCTTAGCTTGAAGATGCACTGTGTTAATTTAGTGGATTAATAGGGAAATTCATGAAGGAAGGCAGCCCCTGGAGACGTGAGGAAGTTCCTAGATCAAAAGCCCCTTCACTCGAAACTTCTGGAATCACTGGACACATCTGTAGGTTAATAATTTCTTCGATGAGAACAAAAATGCCTGCAGTAGTAATCCACGTAGTCAGCCATGCTTCGTGCCAGCTTCTTAAATTAGGCAGGTCCCTCGTTTCTTTCAGTCTCGGGGACCCCGGCCGGGTGTTGCCCAAACTTGCCATTTCCCCTGCCGCAGCGTGCGCCGGAGCCTCACTGCGCACGCTCAGAGCATCTTGCCGGCCCAAGAGGCTGCCGCCTCCGAGGCCTCTGCTGTCTCCGAACGCCTTAACCGCGCTCACTGGACCTGTCTGTCGCGTTTCTGCAGACTGGGACAGAACGTGAGGCTCGCGGAAGCTCACGCTGCTACATTTTAACGTCTCTGAAAAGCAAAATTAAACAGTCAGACGGTGACACGCATCCATCACTGTTTTGAAAAGCACCAGGTGCCAGGTACCTGGATTCACCTAAATGGGAATCTATTTGTACTAACTTGCGCCTAAGAAAAGAATGTGCACCAACCCCTAACCACGGCATGAGAAGAGATCAGTGACATCAAAAACAATCCTGGTAGCAACAGCGTGTCATTAAAGCCACAGACTGGCGCGGCGGGACTCACACAGTTGTCCTCAGATACGGTGTGGTATTTAGCTGTTCCGAAGGTACCATTTGGGTCTCGCTCCCAGAACACGGAGGTAACACGACCGAAGCCGAAGCCGCGGGAAGGGGCGCCGGGTCTGGCAGGCGCCTCCCTGAGGACGCCCGCGCGCGGGAGTGCCAGCCTCGACCAGGCGCGCGCTGGGCTCCGGGGTGCGCGCGGCTCGCAGCGTGCTGAGCCTGGGGCAGGAGAAACCCCAGGGGTGCTTTCATGCTTTGCAAACCATCATAATGGAATTAAGGCAGCAGCCAAGAGCTAGCTGCCAGGGAAAAACTTGTTTTCTTTCCTGCTGCAGTTCCAGCGGCCTTAAAAAAATTCCTTATATTTTTAACTTGTGGTACATAGTAATGGAATAATGTAAACAAGGCTGGCCCCAGAGGTGTCGTTTTAAAAGCTCTTCCTACCAGAAGATGGATGGCGTGGGCAAGACGCGGCCTCCCGGGACATCGGGCCATCCCGAGTCCCGATGTTCTCGTCATACAGTTTGGGAAAAACTGGTTGGCTCGCAAGGCTATGGTCGTGAGGACGAGACCAGATAGGTAGTGAGGGCACCAGAGATCCTCAAAACTCACAGTGGCTGCCCCCTTCCTGGGCTGCAGGCACGGCCAGCCCCCGCTGATGTGCCCAGAACCGGGTGTCCACGGGCAGAAGTCATCGCCCCGGAGCAAAAACTGGCGCTGCAGAAGGGACACCCCCCTGCCCATTGTGAGAACAACTCCCCACTGGGAACCGGGTGGCTGAGAGCCCAAAACACAGAAAAAGGCTCGATCTCGTTGCCTGGACTCCTGGTGGCAAATCATAACCCAGGCGGTGTGTTCCATCTGAGCCAGAGAAAGAGGATTATAATACATTTCGGTCTCATGAAGCCTCACTCCCCACACGACCGCAAGACGTGGGCAGTCAAGACCAGCAGAGGCTGATAGGCTGTTGAGGCCGATAAATCATGGGTATTTCTAGATTCCAAGTGATCGAGAATGTAACATGGTTGGATGGGTAAGCTAATTCATTTGCAGAGACTGGCCAAATGAAGAGACTCAGCCCGTATTTGGGCCTTGGCAGTTGCCTTTTTCTCCTAGGATGCAGAGAGCCCGCTTTGCCCAGGAAGATGCTATAAAGCCAGGAATCGTGTCTCTCCAGATTCAGTGCTGAATACACGTGTTTCCTTGTCCCTTGCTTTTAAGGTAGGCTGAAAGGGCGTCCCTGGTGGCGCAGCGGTTAAGCGCTGCACTGTGGAGCTCTCGGCAGCTGCAGTGCAAGTTCAACGCCAGGCTGGGGAGATTCCCACAGGGCTCAGCAGACCTCCCCTGTCTCCCCGCTGCTCCCCTCAGCGGTGTGTTTCCGTCCATCTGCCTGTTCTGCTCCCCACTCTGTCTCTGGTGAACCCTCTCACCGTCCCACGCCTCTGGCCTGCACCCCAGCTTGTATGCAAAAATAAATAAATCTTTTTTAAAAAAATAGTAAAGGAAGCAAGACGGCAGAGCCACGACCCCGTATCTCTGACAGTCACACCCACACACACCCCTAAGAGCCGCCTCAAGCCAGTCGCACTGCACCTGCAAGCCATGGGCGCAGCTCAGCAGCGGCCGCAAAGGCAGCGGCAGCTCGCAGGTGAGAGGAGCTGGCCGCGGAGCTGCTGGGGTCACGCGTGGAGTTGTGCCTGCAGCTCGGTTACATCCCTGCCCCTGTGGCTGCCGCCGTGTCCCGGAACAGAATGCAGCGACTCACGGCGGGCACACCTCCCACGAAGAAGCACCAGCCTACTCGCTCCTTTGTGCTGCCTCTGAGTCTCTTTAAAATGCACCTGCCGCAGCGTCTCTAAAGAACTCCGGTAGCAACAGCAACAAGTCGCAGCCCACATACCCACTGTCCGCTCTGGGTGTGGGTCGGCATTGAGGGGCAGGGGCTTGAAACACCCTCTCTCTCCTCTTCTATTTTTTCAGCTCAGTCCCGCTGCCTGTAAATCCTAGTCATTTAAGTTAGTGCTTGTGATAGCAGGCTATGAAAAAAAGCAGAGTGAATCTAAAACTCACAACTAATCTGGGGTGTGAAAGGCATAGAGAGGTGAGCGAAATAAAGGCAAAGAAGAAGAGAGCAGAACCCGCACTCCCCTTTTCTGAAATTTGAAACAAAGCAAAGGGAAGCCGCACCACCAAATCAGCGTCGCTTTCCTAGACTCACTTGGCAGCGGGCGCAGGCTGGAGGCTCACCCCAGCGTCCTGCCAGCTGCTGGAACAGGTCTGCTTCGCTAATTACACATATTTCCATGAATTATAACTTCATGTTTTGTCTGCTCTACCAGTTTGGAATCCAGCTGAGAGCCCACATCAACTTTTCCAAATTCTCCTTTATTCAGAACATTCAAACATTATTATTAAGTCTTTGTGGACCACGCTACTGGTATCTGCACGAGAGCATACGCCACAGAAGCAGCAGTAACCTCCTCATTAGCCATTACAGAATTTCCAGTGCTCACGATTATTGTAATAATTTCATGAAACCATTTCTCATCAGTGTGTGGCTGCTGCTACTTCTGTGGAGCTAACAGCGAATGAAATCGTAGGGCACAAGTGCTGGGTGTTTATAAGCTTTCGGAGCCAAACGACTTTGAAACAGGCGCACCGACATTCCAGTACAATGCAGAACTCCCGCTCGCTGAATCCTCCCTTGCATCAGATAGGCTCGTTTTAAACGGATTGATTCTTTAAACTATCGATAGGGAAAATTTACTTAACACCGATAATGATAATGTTCCATGTTTATTAGACTCTTATATTTCAGCTCTTATAATCATTTTTACTTAAATCTAAAAAATTTGGTTGCTAGGAAAAAGAGCCCAAGGAGAATGCTGATTTTTTTTTTAAGTTCACTCTACACCAGCATAAATAACAAGGAGCTAAAGGATCTAGAGTGGAAATACATTTCCTATTTGTAGATTTCTTTTTTATAGCATTTGAGGATATCAGCTAGCTATAAAACAATTGCCCAAACCTCCGCCATACTGCAGAACACACAGCTACCTGGGACTCCGTATGCCTGAGGGAACAATCAATTCCTCCTTATGCAGACATCAGAAGGCACTTTCTGAGGAATTCAAAATGTAACTTGGTGGAATTTGGGTGGAGAGGTATCAAACATAGGAAAGAATATGTAGTTTCTACATAGCCATAAATGCAAACACCCAAATGGGTCTAGTTCAATCAGTTTGATGCTGAGCCAACATTAAAACATCAAAAAATGTACGTTTCTTCAATCACAAACCCTAGAAATCTGACTGTGGAGTTGAGGCTTCAAGACAGGGAGGGCAAGGGGGGCCCCCATGGGGGGAAGGGGGCACGACAGACCATGGTGAGGAATGTGGGGGCCTCGGAGATTGGTGCAGTGTGGGGACCCCGTATCTCTGAATCTTATGCGGTGCTGCAAGCCAGAGTTACCTAAATGATAAATAAATAAAACACAGGTCTCTGTCCTCC
Organism: Scalopus aquaticus; assembly: GCA_004024925.1. Lineage (NCBI taxonomy): Eukaryota > Metazoa > Chordata > Mammalia > Eulipotyphla > Talpidae > Scalopus > Scalopus aquaticus. The sequence continues at coordinate 46,958 of PVIJ01006865.1, forward strand.
TTTATTGCAGAAAGACAACGAAATGAGAATGTAAATCTTTGCTATCTACTTAACATCTGCTTCATGCAAGTGTTGGCTGCTAGGGATCGCTTGCTGACATTTTTGAGAAATTTAATTAAAATTGCTCAAAGGGTATACATTTTATTGATGTCTAGCCACCAAAGAAACAGAAGATGCTGCAAAGTTTGCTAGAATGTGCGTATTGATATTTACTCCTACGTAGGAGAGGTTGCTCTGCTGCGTGGCTTTTATGAATTCTATAGATCCCTGACCTTGATGGAGAGTCTGCCTTTGACAACTGCAAAGCAACTATACGAGTCTCACATAATTCAAACCACAGGCCTGCACTTTGCCCAGGCTCCCTGCTTCTCCCATATCCTGTCTCCAAACTCCCGCTCATCTGGCTACTGGTCAGCTTGAGTTCAGTAAATAGCAACTTGACAATATACAAGGAGATAACACTTTGCTCAATAACAATAGATTAGTAAGAGCTTTTCTCTATAACTTTTTTTTAAATTTTTTAAAGATTTATTTTTATGTATGCATACAAGCTGGGGTGCAGGCCAGAGGTGTGGAGCGGTGAGAGGGTTTACCAGAGACAGAGTGGGGAGCAGAACAGGCAGATCAGAAATCCACTGCTGAGGGGAGCAGCGGGCGAGGCAGGAGAGGTCTGCTGCGCCCTGTGGGAATCTCCCTGGCCGGGCATCGAACTCCCGCCGCCGCTGCCGACAGCTCCACAGTGCTGCGCTTAACATGTTGTGCCACCAGGGAGGCCCTTCCCTACAACCCCTGAATGGGAAAATGAAAAAGCTGTGAGTAACAAAGTCAGAACATCTTTAAAGAGCTACGTATATGTTGTAAACAGAATACGGAAGTAAGACTTTATAGTCAAAGAGCAGGTTTGCTAAAAAAAATTGGCTGCAGGGTTTTGTGGTCATACATAGGACAAATGGTCTCCCTGCCGATGCTGACCTCACGCATCGTCAGGGACATATGGTGATGAATCCAGAGCTGACGTATGATTGGACTGAAGCCACCTTCGCTGTACCAGGGAGCTGTGTTATCTGCAGAGCCTACAGGGGCTGAACTCTCTGTGGATAAAAGTCACTCTGACTTGATACACACTGTGCACAATTTATATTCCAGAAATATTTGTGAAAATCTCAGCTAAAAAAATGGTGTCTACGAATAAAGAAACTGAATTTCCTGATTGGAAATGATATATGCAGAATGAGAATATCCCCTTTAGTATGTTCTAGAATATGAAACTGCATCGAGATAGCCCCGACTCATGAGGTATCTGCTGATAATATTTTATTTCCATCTTCAGGGATGGAAGGATAAAGACGTCAATTTTTTTTATTATGTTTGGTTTGTGGAACAGTGCAGAAGTACTGAAAAATCAATTGAATGCAATTTGCACTGAATTTCTTGAACGTAGCATCTGTCATCAGATTATCAGTCACTATTCATCTTTCAGGTCCATGTGCAAAGTACAATAAAATCAATTCATGTAATTAAAGCACTAAGAGTCTGCACACTGGTTTCACCCGTTTTCTGTGACTCGAACTGTCCGTGACCTGCCTGATTCTTGGGCATTGTGACAGAGCTAACCCTGTTCACACGGCCTTGCTATCAATAACCGACACTGCACCTGCATCACTGGCCCAAGACTAGCTCACCACAAGGACAAAGCACTTTGCCAGTTCCTGCCATTTTCTTGGAGATCAACAAAGCAATATCACATCGAACCATCCCAGCAAAGGACAGAGTATATGCTTCAAAAAACAAACAAAAGAAAGTAAACTATTTCTTTGGGTTAAAGGGAAGAGGAGTGTGTGAGTATGGAGGGAAAGGAGAACATCTTCAAGAGCTATTACATTCAAGAGCAAGCGTGGCATGCGTGCATTCATTCATTCATTCTTTCGATGCACCTTTAATGAGACTACTCCAGGCCTCACACTGGCTGCCCCGGCGGAAACAGAGAGCACCTTGTTAGTTATAATACAATAAAATCACACCTATCCCAAGAGCACTCATTCCTGACAATACAATGAACCATCAACGGAGTAGCAGACACACAACCCTCGAGATCTGTCATTTACACTAGATTCTGGTGCGAACTGGAGTCTCACTGACTATTACGACGTTTGCTGAGTACTGGTTTTCCGAGTAACAAGTCTGGCAAATAATAGTTCCTCGCCATTTCACAGGGACACCTTACTAAACTTATGCCTTGGGAAATAATTGAACCTCGCCTAGGAGAAATATTTACATAAGCATGAACTAATCCAGGAAATGATCGATGTATTATAAATTTAAATATTATTTCACGGAGAAGGATACAAAAAAGATAAATGCTTTCTGTAATCTTATGAATTCAGATACCTAAAATATGATTGAACAAGGACCTAAGTAAGTAAACTCACTGGGGAACCAAATAGGAGAGCAGACATGCCCCAGCTGCCTTTTGGGCAGGAAGTAACTGAAAATCAAGTCCAGTGTTGCCCACAGAGAGAGGGCACTGGGCAAACAGACCGGGTCTCCTGCAGTGCCAGGCTGTGGACTTCTCAGGAATCCGAGAAATGAGCAACTTCACTTGCAAGAGAGGGGAGAAGACATGCCCCAGAGGCGGGTGAGGCTTGAAATGGATACTGCATCTGAAGTCCAGCAGAGGGCCTGGAAATAGGAAGTGTGGGGTTAAGTGCTAGTTGTCGTGAAAACATAAATAAGTAAGTGGAGTCTTGAAAAGGAATGACAGACCCAAAGCCAAAACTTCACCAGATATTAAGATACCAAAGAGAAGAATTTACCAACCAGAAGAGAACTGATATGTCAGCCAAGAATTAATGGTTAAAGAGAATGGGCGAAAGATTCCCGTGGGCCAGAGAGATCCAGCACCTTCATCTCCGTGAACCCCACAATTGATGCGGCGACCTCTGCTGGGGAGCCCCAAACAGCCAGCGGCTGGAATCTGGCATCACAAGGATCCCTGACTGCAGTGACACACATGTCCGCCCGCTTGGGGAATCCACTGCAATCAAAGTGCTATCATTTTTTATTATCATTAATTAGGATTTTAAAAGGCAATTTGAAAGCGATATTTTTTGTGAAGTTGAGTAAGTTCCCATCTGAACTTTATTAATGATCGCTTATGATTTAACATGATAATACTCAATACAAATTCAATTTTCTAAGGGAACAAACCTTAAGATCAAACCCTAGGCTGACAAGAATCTAGCCCAAAGTATATAGGTATGTATCTATCTGTCTTTCTGTCTATCAATTTGTCTGTCTGTCTGTCTATATTTCATTGTCTTCCCATTGTCGGGGACATCGAGATCCTGAATGCACCTGACAGAATGACCCAGATGGATGAATGATTCTATCGACCTCCTTCTGTAATAGCACAAGCACTTGGTGTCATCAAAATAAATCGCCTCAAGTAAGCTGGAACCATTTTTAACTTCCATCAAATCATAACAGATAATAATGAGGTTCACGTAGATAAATAATTAAAAAATAATAAAATATTTATGGTGAACTACGCCTCTTTTACTGATGAAAAAACACCTTGAATCAGGGAATTCCTGGTTTGAACATAGCACCAATATTTATTATTTATTATAGCTGACAAGGCAGAGCAATAAATCTGATCCAGGGCTCATCCCAACGTGCTTAATAAATACTGATGACTCAATCTGTGTCTAAAAGAAGCAAATATTCCTTTGGGTGGAAACATGGGTTTCCTTTCAAGCATTCCATGAGCAAACTCGATTTTTCACTAGTTAGCACTTAGTTTCGGCACGGATATTTCAAGCTCGATTGTTCTTTAATTTGTCCACAATTGCATAGTAGATGAGTTATTCTCTACTAACCTTGCAATTTTAGTCCCCAAAACCTCTTCTTAAATAGCGATTTCCTACATCTTTGCTGTCGATGCTCAGAAATTCAGAAACGTCTCACTGTTGAAAAGGAGACTTAATGTGCTAACTCCTTGAACCAGAATTTCCAAGCAGACATTCATCTTCTCCCCCAAATCAGATGCATCAAGAGGGGTGTCCTCTTGATCCTGCATGCACAGGATGTTGCTCTCGCACAGAGACAGGGGCCATGGGAGTGTTCACTTTGCATCAAAAAGCCCGTGGACATGATGGCAAGACCCACCAAAGACACTCCTTTGGTCTTCCCAGAAAATCAGCAGGAAATTGCCGAAGAACAGACGCGCCGGCTGAGCCAGTAACGCCGGAGAGTGGCCGTCTCTGCACCTCCCACGGGAAGCGGCTCCGCGTGCATCGGTGAGAGCAAGCCCACCGCCGAAGGCCGGGCCCGCAGCCTGGGACACGCCAAGGACCGGGAGGGAGGGCAGCTGCCATGTCTGCGGGCGGCCCCTCAGCGCCACCACTGAGCACTGGGCACCTTCAGGGCTACGAGGGCAGGACCAGGGGCTACACTGCAGCCGGGCTGTGCCCCAAGACGCTCGGCAAAGTGAGGGATCCTGCTTGTTTTTCATCCTCACTTTCATCACCCCCTCTCCTCCCAGTTACTGGGGTCCTTTATTCCTTCCACTCCCCTCCGCCGCCATTCTGCAACCCCTTCCAGGCCACCTGGGGAAGCTTTGCCCTGCTCTGAAGAGACACTTCCCTTTCCCGTTGTTCCTGGACCATGGAAACACTCTTCTCTCCATAATGTGAGTCTGGGAGCATCTTCCCATGTCCCAGACATGGTCCCCAGCGATTCCACACCCACTCACCGACACTAGAGTAAGTGTACGCCACCCATGCTGCGAGGGTCTCTGCTCTCGCTTGGGGGGCAGAGGCGGAAAAGCACAGGTGTGCACATACCGGCCGAGTCTCTAGCTAGTGAAGCGCCTGGGATTTGAATCAGGCAGTTCTTCAAGAGTCCCTATTCCAGCCCCTAAGCCCCAGGGCCCTGCTGTATGGTGATGTGATGTGAATGTGTTAAAATGTATTAACTCGGTTGAGAGCTGCTCGGTGTATGGCTTAGTAGGCTATTTACAACACAACACAATGCAGTGAAAGTATTGTGTATATGTGTATGTGCTCCAGGTTGGTGCAGATTTTTATGAATTTCTGGGTTGCTGAAATCTTCTTTATCTTGGCTTATTTTTTCATCTTCTTCACCTATCAATGAACGAAAAGGTGTATCGCTATCGTCCACAATGACCGTGGGGTTCTATGGTTCTGTCAGTTTTGCTTTCTAACTGCTTTAGAATTTTTCATTAATTGACAATTCTAAAATTATTACATGATTCTGGTAAATTGCAGGAAACTCAGAGGCAAAGAAGAAAGTTGAGTAAACTGATTTTTACACCAGGGATGCCTCAAAATTTCACAAGACCATCCACATTTTGAACCAAATGACTAAATAAATAATCTTTTTTTATTTAAAAATCTAAGTAAGTCTTTTATTTGTGATTTTTTTTTTAAGTTGCAGACAGAAATCCTGTGTGCAGGGGAGTTTCCTGAACGACTCGAAATTCACCAGGGCTTGATCGCAAAGAAAGCTGCTTTATGCTCACAAAACTCACCTCCATTCAAATGGACGCTTTTCCAAATTCTATCCACTCTAATTCATCCTACTGACAGACAGACATGCCTGCAGCTGATTCAACGACTTTATTTTCCCACTGCCCATGATTAAAATCAGTGTCACAAAATTCTAAGTCTTTACAAGTTGACGTCAATTTCTGTCTTGAGCCTTGTTTGCTTAACGAACCTTCTGGTATAACCAGAGTGGTATGCCTGCGCCCCAACATGTTTTACACTCTTCCCTTATGGCTACACGGTCCTTCTGCTTCAAGGCTGATTTCTTCCATCTCTGCCTGTAAAGTTTACTTCTCGGGGCAGCTAAATTCAAACGCTGCTCATTTTGTGCAACCCGAGCCTTCCCCAGATGGGTCCTCTTCCTCTCTCCTGGGCCTGCGTTCTCTTCCAGCTGCTGAGAAATGAACATCTCCCCTTCGGTTTGGTTAGTTGGAAGCTTGTTTTACTTCCCTCCACCCCATAATACTCTAGGCATTTGGAGTGCAAAGATTATTTTACCTATTTCACTATTTCCTCAAATGCCTAGCTCAACAAATACTGTTTTCAATAGGCTCACACTTTTGCAAGACGGACAAACTCTGGTGTGAATCGAATATTTGAAAAGCAGTCCTGGGACTTCCCAGATGGCGCAGGGGTTAAGTCTCAGCCTATGGAGCTATCCGCAGCCACTGCAGCACGAGTTCGATCCCCGGCCAGGGAGCTTCCCACAGGGCACAGCAGACCTGTCCTGTCTCCCCGCTGCTCCCTTCAGCAGTGGGTTTCAATCAATTTGCCTGGTCTGCTCCCCACTGGTGAATTCTCTCACACCCCGCACTCTGGCCTACACCCCAGTTCTTGTATGCATAAATAAATGAATAAAAATGAAAGGGAGCCCTGGGAACTAGTGGATAGTCTTACATGCGCATACTCTGTGAATCATACTCATTACATCTTTCAATTATGTTCCATACAGGCAACTAAAATTCTGGAAAATACTGGATAAGTTCACTCAGATATAGCATATAATGGAAAAACAAAGGAACAGATAAAACTAAACGAAAACAAACCCAGAAATCTGACAGGAAAACCGAGACTTCCAGAGCAGGAGGACAAGTGGGTGGGAGGAAGCAAAAATGGGGCGAAGACCCAAGGGGCTGTGGTGAGGATTAGTGGCCTTTGGTGGTGGGTGTGGTGTGGCCACATGCATTTGAAGAGGTGTGAAGCTGGACTCTTTTGGCATGTACACTGTACACTAATGCTGTCTCAATAAGAAGTAAACTAGCAAAAAAGAATGCTGGAAAATGACACTTAGGAGAAAGCTGAGTTTCCTCACGAGTTCGGGACTTTTTTTTAATATAATGACTCATGCTTATAATGTATCTATAATTCTCTGTTGAGATTATGACAAATAACTTTTTAAATCCTTAAGGTAAAATGTTTAATTCTAAATTTAATTGTGCTGACTTGCCCCTGGCTATATTTCGTAGATGATTTCGTGCTCACCAAAGACTCTCCAAAGAGGAGCACCTTAAGTGAACCGGTTATCGACGGAAAAATGGCAAGTTGTTTCCGTAAGTGATGCCTTCAATGCTGACAAAATGGTGGAGTGGAATCTTCACTACCGTATTTTAATTACTCGGCCCTGGCATGATGAAAGATAACCCCCAGTTTCTCTGCGTTTCATGGATCCAGTGGGAGTTATGACTCCAATCAGCCACAGGACACAGGACAGGGGATGAAGAGCTGGGAGAGGCCTTCAAAGACGGCCAGCGGCTCGCTCGGTGGCTGGGTCTATAGTCTTCTCTAATTTGAAGGGTGAAAACTGCCTCCGTTGCAGTTTGTGGTTTATAAGCCCTAGAACTCAGCTTTAATTTTAGTTGTATTATGTGCAAATGGGTGCTTTACGCTTCCGCACAGGGCATCTTACTTAGCCTGAGGAGCAAAGGAGAAAATCGCACAGTAATCCATGAACAGGACTTTCTGTAACACCACTGTGACATTGTTTGTGCTGATCGAGGACCTTGGTTGGAGCACGGCTGTCTTCCCTGCGGTCCGATTGTTCAGCCAGTGCGCGTGCCTTCCGAGGTGGGGCAGAACAGCTCCTGTTCTGTGTAAACTCTCAACAACTATCTGTTCACTGGCCTGAGAATTAATGGGTACTCATTTATTGCGAATAATTTTTGAATCATAGCATTGGATGCCCTCTGGTATTGAATGACTTGAATGCTTAATGGAATCTAGCGGCAGGAATTAGCAAAGTTTAGCACATGAAAATGCCTGTGCTGGCCGGGGTGGGGACTTCACACGCAGTAGCTAATGTGCTTCAGTTACTTGTTCTTTAACCCGCAAAGAGAGAGTCTGACCAAGAGGGAGAGAATGAGCGAGAGCACTCGCAGGGAAGGCCTTTTAGCACCGGGGAGGGGTGAAGTAACGTCCACTGTACGTGGATACACAAGGGCGACCCTGCGCAGCTGTCCTGCTGGACGTTAGAATGAGATGACCCGGTGGCGTGTCCCTGGCTATTACCGTACTGCCCGACCACAGCATCTGATCCACAAAGGCTGTTCCTAAGAAAGGGTCCTCGGAAATCAACCAGGGAAATGCCTCAGAGTATTTCCGAAAGAGTTCTGGACTTTTCCTGTTGCTGGGTGGGAAAATTTTTAACATATTTTGGGAAATCTGTGGGAGGGTTTGTTTGTTTGTTTGTTTTATTATTTTATTATTTATATCTTTTTAAATTATTATTATATTATTTTTATTATTATTTATTATTATTATTATTTATTATTATTATTTATATCTTTTACATTTTGTATTCCCCTTGGGTAACCCACCACCAATTCACCCGTGATCCATCTCCCGGGTCGTTTGTGTCCTTTTCTACTCCATTTTGAGCCCTTGTCCTCTCCCTCCCTCTCTGGGTGTCTCTCTCATATTTGGTTCCCCTATATTCCTGTTATAAGACAATTTCCTCCTAATGAATTAATAAGGGAAGACTTTGCAATGATGGAGAAAAAATGTTGTGTGAAAATTTACTCCTAAATTCACTTCTATATAGAGAACTATCACTTTCTCCCTCCATCTGAACAGCTGGAAAAAAGACACCATAACAGAAACAGAATGTAAACCATAGAGTAGTGTTCACCAGTCTGGTTGTCATATTATAAATGTGAAAAATAAACAGGTGAAATTAATTTTAATAACATTATCAAAATATATCGCAAACCTTCTATTTCAGCTGTAACCAAAATAGAAATTATTGCTGAGATATTCTACTTCTTTTTGTTGTACAGAATCTTGTATTTTACATTTTCTGCTAATTTTAATAAAATGCCAAATGTTGAGTTTTAACTGGACAGTAAAGATATGCTTGATGAGGCCAATAGCTGCCATACTGGGGCATGTGGGCCAGAGGCTCAGACATCACCTGCAGGAGAAAGCAGAGCCTCCTCGAGATAATGACATCACACACTAAGAAAAACAATGCAGCAGCCCCCCCTCCCCACCCCCCACTATCCGGCTGGAGGCTCCACCAGGTTCTCACAAAAAATGACGTGGGGTTTGAAATTCTTAAGGAAGAGCTGTAAAATATTATTTGCCGTTATTTAACGCACACTAAATTGAACTATATAACATGTTTTAAAGTCTCATCATTAACTGTAATCTATTTAAATGTCATGCCTGGATATGTTGTAGAATGAAGTTAAATAATGTGACATTCTACCGTCATGGAAGAGGAAACTAAAGGAGAGGAAAAATTAGTAAAAATTCTTAAGGGTAAATCCCTGATCCCTGTAAAATTATTTTGGGTTTAAGATTAAAAAAAAAAAGAAATGAAAACAAAGAAAATCAATGAACAGTACAAACCCACAAATAGCAATTTTATAATACTAGGTAACGATACTTGTAAGTAAATATTAGCTGTCTGTTAAGGTAATAATTATACTATTCTCACTTATTTGACATTTCTAGTAGAGCATCACAAATCTTAAAAGATATTTTCTCAAATGTTTCCAGGGAAGTCCTTTACACTAAAATGTCAAAAATTATGTAAAATTGCATAAAATAAAATACTAAAAACTAGAAAATGGACTGCTTTAAGAAATGTTTATATTTTGAAAGATAATGTTATATTTGAAGCAACTGAGGTTTTCCTCATTCTAAACCGTAGGACAGCCTCAAAGATGCCACCCAGAAGCCCACACCAGAGCCGAGGCCTCGAGCGCGCCGAGGAAAGCCTTCATTTGGGAGTCTCTTCTCCCAACAAAGCAGAAACTGATTAATCGCTGAGCGACAACACTGGGGAATGTGCTATTAAGCATCTAGAGTGGCAACTTCATTTCCTCCAGGGCAAAGCATACATTGAAAGGAAAGCTGCCGCCCCCTAAAATAATCTGTTTGCAGGCTGAAGAGGTTTCCCCTGGATGACATGCCTTCACCTTTCTGGAGTGGGGAAAATACCGTCAGACTCACAGAACAACAGCAGCTCTTGCTCTGACAAAATCCCCCAGTGCTTTGTCTAAGGCAAAGGAGAAGCTGCATTTGCACCTCACTTAGGTTTCCTTCAGGTCAAAGATAATGGATTTCTGACCTTGAAGAACATCTGTTTTGTAAAGAGCAAGAGGACATTATTTAGATAAATAATAGCAATATAGCCCCAAACAACTGCTCTTTGGATAAAGGACCAAAACAAGCTGGATTCTCACTTTAAAAAAATCCATTTACTTGTTGTTTACAAAATTACATCAACTCAAATCATAAATGAACAGTTGGGTGAACTAAACTAAATAACTGTTCTTTAAAACAGACCTTATTCATTTTCACAGGCTTTTTTCCTGTATATATCTCCTGCTAATGGTAATGATAGCAAGACACTATCCTGAAAAATAGTTGCATTTTAAATGCTACATCACGATGACGAATAGAATACAAAAATCCATAGACATTACGCATTATAAATAGACAAACTTAATCAACGCCTTACTACTGACTAAAACACATGTATATGTATACATAGCATATATAATACCAAAAGAAATTTACGGACTCAAAGCACTTAGAATTCTTGCATGTGGTAATAAAAATGTATTTCAAAGGTTGCAAAGTATGTTTACTTTTAGTTGTCTCTCAATGTCAAAGTTTTTAAAAACAGGATGCATGACAGACTCCATTGTCACTCTCTGGTACACAACGAAGCAAAAATTGTGACTCAAAATACAATCAAAGATTAAATGTAAGATCAAAACCATAAAGTTTTCTGAAGAAAAATTAAGGTCAAGCTTCTGGACAATGATTTTTGAAGATGACGCCAAAGCACAGGCAACAAAACTGAATAAAACAGCAAGTGGCATCGAGCTAAATAGTCCTGCACAGCAAGGGACAAAGTCAGCAGAGTGCAGAGAGAGCCTGTGCAGCAAACGAAAAGATTTGCAGACCACACATCTCATGAGAGTTTAATATCCAAAATTCAAACAAATTCCATAGCACGAAAACTCTTAAGCTGATTTTCAAAATGGGCAAAGGACCTGAATATATATTTCTCAAAAGAAGACACAGAAATGTCACAAGGTCTATAAAAATATTCTCAATATCAATAATTATAAAGGGAAGGCAAACCCATCCACAAGGAAGCACCACCTCATCATGTCTGTTAGGATGGCTATTATGAAAAAGATAACAAATGTGAGTGAGAATGTAAAGAAAAGAGAACCCCAGTGTACTGTCGGTGGGGATGTAGGATGCGGTTACTTACCAAAGCAGTATGGGGATTATTCAAAGGAATTCAAGTACAACCATCACATGATTCAACAACCCCATATATATCCAAAGGTAATTACATCAGTATCGCAAAGAAATATCTGCATCCTATGTTCACTGCAGTCGCAAGAATCAGAATATGGAAGCAACTTATGCTCATCATTGGTGGTGAGTGGGTAGAGAAGAGATGAGATTTTATAGATATAGAAAATGGAATGTTATTCACTCATGAGAAAGAGGGAAATTCTGTCATTTGTAACATGTGGATGAACCCAGAGGGCAGTATACAAGGTGAAGTAAGTCAGACAGAGAGATAAATACAGCCCACTTACATGTGGAATTCAAAGGGCGAATGTCAAGATGACAGAAGCAGACAGTAGAATGGGTCACTATGGACTGGGATATGGGAAGTGCTGGGGAAATGGGGAGATGTTTGTCAAAGGATACAAATTCGCAGCTCTGTAAGATAAATCAGTCTAGATATCCAAGTAAAGGCATGAAGACTATACTTAATACTATACTCTGCAAATAGGCTAAGAATTCTGCAACAAATTGGCAAATAAGAACTCTGCAAATAGGCTAAGAGAGTTGACTTCAGGTGCTCTCACTACACATGAGGGAAGAGATAATGATGTGAGATGATATGTTAATTACCTTGATTGTAGTTATCATTTCATTATCCATATGGATATCAAGCCATCATCTTGTACACCTTAAATAGATACAAGTTTTATTTTAAAAACTCATTGTAAAAACATGTTGAACAAATGATGAAGAAATACAAAGCCGTGTTTGCCAAAATTTCAACTTGGCAGAATCTTCCTAAAATCCATAAAACTGATTCAGTTTTTATTTATGTCAAGGCAAAAGAAATATGGCATACTATTTACTGATACACAGAGTATGCTCTGCAACACATTTTACATAATCTTTCTGCTTAATTCTTTTTCGTATATTATTATTGAAGTTCTATTGCATTACATCTTTATCAGTGTTTTAATAGGATAGGATTCCCCCCCCTCAGATGAAAGTCACTGTATCACACCCACCACCAACTCACCTGTAGCCCTCCACCATAATCCATTGTGTCCCCCCATCTCGCCCACTCTGATCCCTCCCCGGGTCTCCCTCAGGGTGCTTCAGATCTATGGTCAGCTCACAATGGCCATTGTGTGGCCCTTTATTTGGTTCCTCTATATTCCACATATAAGTGACACATCTGGTATTTCTTTCTCCTTCTGGCTTATTTCACTTTGCATCATCTCCTCCAGCTCCATTCCTATCCCTGCAAATGGTTTGTATTCATCTTTTTTGATCACTGAATCACCTTTTTCTGACAGCTTGAGGACATTGAAAATGAGCCTTATAATTAAGTGAAAGTGGTTAAACACACAAACTTCCAGTTATAAAAAAAGGCCTAGGATGGCATGTACAGCACAGGAGTTGTTACTTTACAACTCTGGGTTGCATATTTGAAAGTTGCTTAGAGAGAAAAACCTTAAAATTTTCATCACAAGAAAAATCTTGTCACTATGCGTGGTGATGGGTGCTAACTAGACTCATTGTGGTCATTTCACAGCATATACAACTACTGAACCTTTATGCTCCACACCTGACACTAATACAATGTTATGTATCAATTGTACCTAAATTTTAAAAACTAAAACTAAAAGAAAACAAATGTTAGAGAGATGCATCACCACTATTTTTAAAGTTCTCAACATAATACTATACTGGACCCAAACCAACAAGAGATAGTTGAACAAATAATAAATATTAAGTGTCAACTACAGGGTCAAAATGCTACTCGCACAAATAGAGATGCAGAGAGTAGAGTAGAGCTGAGTATCTTTGGAGTATGAGAAAAGCAAATTGAAAGATGCTGCTGAGAACCAGATAGCGCAGCATGAGGCTGTACGGACACAGAAGCATATCCAGAGAGGACAAGACATAGAGGGGACTACGCGCCGTTCTGATGACACTTTAAAGACACAGTGACAACACAGATCACAGGAAAAGTACTTTCAAAATGGCACTCTACTGAGGATAGTTTTCTCTACTCCACAGATAAAAGTGAGAACAATAAAGCCTAAATTAAGTTATTATCCAATAGGAATTGCTTTATTCTGAGAATTTTCCCTTCCCACATGTTAAGTGAAATTTTTATTTTTATTTAGGCAATAAAGATGAACTTAGATACATGACAGTCATCTTTTAATGCACTTATTTGACAAAACTTTGATCTGATTTGATAGTCTCATTAAATTCAAAAGATAGGAATGAGTCCAAAAAGACATACCAGGGTAGCAAAATCTTGAACAACACAAATTAATATTTACTAAAAAATAAGTCTAGTTACTAAAAATTGAACATATACATGATGTATGTATATGTGTATCTATCTATAGAATTTGAAGAATATGAGCGTGTCTAGCTTATAAAAATACAATAGGTCTAAGCAGAAAGAATGTGCTCCAAATTTGGGGACAGGGATGGAAAAATTAGTAGGTACTAGATTTTTTCCTATTTTTGCAATAAATTCCCCCAAAGCTTTCCAAAATCTGTCTTAATAATTTCAGTGAAGAAACTTGTTGGTAAATTAATTTAAACAAAATCTGAACCAGGAAACCAGAAAAGATCTAAAAATAATTTCTATCCTTCTTATAAAAGTTGGCGAAGGCTCTCGATGATTCTCTCATTCTACAACCTCACAATTTTGCAGTTAACTATTTAAAGCGTCTTCACATTTGTCTCCTAAATTCACTTGAGAATTTCCATCTACTAATATTAGTAAGAATAACACTTTTATATATCGAAGCCATTCGAAAGACCAGAAGATGTAAATATTGCGGGGTGGTGGAACGATTCCCTTTCTTCAATTCTTGGTATTTTTAACTCTTCTCATTTTTCTTGCCCTGGCATCTTTGCATGAAGTTAACTTGTGATCACTCGAGGCTTCTTGCCAGTTGGTACAGAGATAAGTCCTATGCGTCTCCCTCAGACGTTGTTGAATATAATTTCAAACCTCTCTCTAAAATTACCGATCACTTGCGATAAAATGTAAAGGCAAAAAAGAACTAAGCTCGGCAGGTAGTGACAGCTTTCTAACAGGCCAGGTGCTGAGGCACTGAGCAAGGTGCTGCCCACACCACCCACCTCAGGACCACAGAGGAGCCACATTCAAGAGAGGACAACAAAACTCAGTGTTCCCTGTTGTGAGATTGCTCTGCTGTGGGCGCCACTTGAGATCATGTGATGCTCCCCAGGTGTCCCCGGGGGCCTCCTTTCACCTTCCAAATACAATGCAGTTTCCACTTCACATCTGACCCCCAGGAGCGAGCTCCCGACTGTAGGCTCCAGGCAATCCTCCCCCACCCAAGCTCCCCTGGGGAACGATTTCCTCCTCATGATTCCTGGTTCTCTTTGTCCCAGTGTTGCTTCCAGTTCTGGTGCTTTCTCTGCTCTACTTGTTGGAGTGCTGCAGACCTTTCAAGGTTCAATTAAAGACCAGTTTATCAAAAAATGTCCTTCTGATTGTCCCATCCAAAAGCAATCAGGAGCTCTTTTATTGCATTTCATGCCAAAGTGATTTCTGTTCAATTTATTTTGTGAAGTAGATTGTCAATGCCCACAAGGCAGGAATTGTTCTCCACTTATCTCTGCAACTGCCACGGCTCCTAGAAGGCGCCGAGGGCGATAGGCAGGGCTGGCAGAGCTGCTCGAAAGGAACTCAAACATGCTCAGGCCCAAGTGTGAGCACACACATGTGCGTGTGTGTTTGCACGCACATGTGTGTGGGGGTTCATGTAGACTCAGGCCCAACTGAAAGGTTTATAAAATCTAGAGCAAGAAGCCAGGAGCCTGGTTACCGAAGCAGCAACAGAAATCAGATGCAACTAAGTCAATAAAAACATTGTTCACAGGCAGTTCTGCAGGGGTCCTGGGACGGCAGAGGGAGGCAGAGGGCAGATGAACACCAGGATGAAGGCACCTGCTTCCCGTGATGTTCACACCTGTGGCACACAGGCCCTACTGAATGCCTGCTTTTTTTTACTTTTTTTAAGATTTTTTTTTTTTATTTATACATACAAGCTGGGGTACAGGCCAGAGGCGTGGGGCGGCGAGAGGGTTCACCAGAGACAGAGCGGGGAGCAGAACAGGCAGATCAGAAATACACTGCTGAGGGGGGCAGCGGGCGAGGCAGGAGAGGTCTGCAGCGCCCTGTGGGAATCTCCCCGGCCGGGCGTCGAACTTGCGTTGCCCCTGCCGACAGCTCCACAGCGCGGCGCTTAACCGCTGCGCCACCGGGGAGGCCCCTGAACGCCTGCTTTTTAGGTTACCAAGGACATCGTGTCTATGGCATCTCCGTAACTCCCAAATAAAATCACCTTGGCCATGTAGAACTTAGAAGACTTTGTTTTATATATTAAAATTATTTAATATATTAAACTATTTATTATATATTAAACTATTTCGGGGGTCCTCCAACTTGCCCCAAACAATGGTGTTTCCAAGCCAAACATGAGTTCACACCTACAAAGAGGACATTTCACAGAGATACTGAGCAGCCCTCAAACGTCAGTGTCCAAGAAAACCTCAAGAAGACGCTTCTTGTCAAAGATCAGCTTCGACCTAGTCATTCGCATTTGTAACTAGCTGCCAGCGAGCCAGCGCCACTGGTTCGCGGATGGCACCGAGAGAAGGGGAGATTTGGGAAGGTAGGCTCGCTGGCAAGCATAACCAGCTATGGCATCAGCTAATGTGAATAAAGCATAAATGCAGAAACACATAAAACCTAAGTATGTACATCACGACAGAGGCGCCTTATTTTCACACTGAATACAGACTCTGTTAGCCCAGGCAGGCCTGGTGCAGCCCTTGTGCCCTGATAACTACCATTTAGAAACGTCTACCCCTTAACTCAACAAGCATGCCTAACGAGGCTGAACACCTCCAGGGGCCTGGCACCACAGAAAGCGTCCCTGTGGCCATCAGCCGTGACTATCAATTTACACAGAGGGGTCATGGGCATGGGTCACAGACCATCCTGAGGGGCGCAAAGAGAGGGGAACGTGGGTCCGAAGGCACAATTAACGCAGAAGCAAGAGTCACACTCTCACACAGTAAACGGAGCCTCAACGTATCACGAAATGAATTGTTTGGTCACATCCAAAGTTTAAGGGTCTGGTTTTATTGTAACGACACTAGGTACACCTGTCACAAGTCTACACCATTAGTCTCCCAAATTCTTTGACGCATCATCCTAACATTGAACAAGTTCCTCTGAAAGGCTACAAATTGGCAGGTATGTCTTCCCCGCCAGCGGCCCCTCGTGGTAAGTGCTGACTCAAAGATACTTTGTGAAGAGACAAGAATGACGCGCAGCGAGATGCTGAAGGCTTCTGGAGGCAGGAAGGCCTGGCTGCGGGCGTGGAGGAGACGCGACACTGGTCAGGCGAGCGAGACGGGCAGCCCGGGCAGAGGAGAGGTGGCGGACTCAGCGCGACGGCAAAGAGCAAACCTGCCGGCCGGGAGGCAGCATGTGAGGGGAGATGGCTCTGGGCTGGCGGGAAGGGAGCGTCGAGCCCTGGGGCGAGGGCCTTGTGCAGAGGGGCCTGTAGCCATCACCAAGGCTTCTTTTGGGAGAAACAACAATCTAGGGAAGATGGAGAACATGATGGACAACTCCGCATTCCAGCTTACGGCACTCCCGTGTCCTGCTCACTCAACAGATACAGCGGCAAGACTGTTAGAACAGGAAGGAGCTGGAGAGCTGTAAAAATGCAGCCCTGATGCTGAAAACCTTGATTTCATCTAAGAGCTAGTCGGGGGCGGTTGTAGACACCGTGTAGATAGAGAATCGTGTGTTCTGTTGCTCCAAGAATCTACCTCTTGCGGCCCACACACATGCACGCTCTCCCTCCTGATTGCTTAAATCCTTGGTTTTGAAACTGAAATGCAGACCTGTTCTACGACACTACAAAGAATTTCGAAGGGCTTTGCTGGCTGAGAAGTAAAATTAAACATGCTGAAGAAATTCCCTGGCTTGCTTAACGTTGTTTTTTCCCCAAACGGATGCTTGGATGACTGAAACAGTTTGAAAAAAAATCTGTAAAACCATCTTTAAACGTTTTAATGGTAGTGAATTATTTTCCATGATCAACTTTTCAGGAACTGACCTAGGGCTGACCAGGACTCAGGCGTCCCTTTAGCTACCTTCTATCTAACTGAGAGCAGCGTCTCCCCAGCACTAAGAAGGCTACCCCAAAGGGCAGCCGCTCTTCTTATTTCAGCGATGCAAGCAAAGCACCTGATGGAGAAGTGGGCAAGAAAGGTCCAAGAGCTCCGAGTAGATGCTGGTTTCCAGTGCGCCTGCTCCCCCACGCTGGTTTCCTGCGCTGGACAGAGCGGGGTGGACTTGTGTTCACAGCCCTGAAATTCCCAGAATATTTTCCACTGACCTACGACACCATCCTATTCATGGATCTCAAATGATCAGTTCAGCTTCGCTGGACACATAAAAAACCACGGGCCATCTCACCGTAGCCTCCTGGCTGGTCGACAAGAAGCCCGCTACCCTTGCCACCTCTGGCTTGTCCACAAATTCATGCGTGAAAAAAATTCTTATATGTCATGGGGGCAAGTTTAAGGATGGGCTTATTGGATCCAGGATGTCCACACAGATTTCAAATGAACAGCAAAGCCCAAAGCCTGACATCCCTAGCAGGAGACTATGAATCCCGTGAGACGGTGAGAGAGGATGGGGACGGCTCCCGCAGAGAGTCGGCCGTCTGCTGAGGACCCACGAGGTCTCTGACCAGAAGTCCTCCAAGACCAAGGGGCAGGAATGGTTAAATTGGTGTGATGTCTGTGGGGCAAGAACCAAGAAAAGGCACGGGAGATGAGGAAGGGCGGGGACGGAAGGCCGGGCCCACGCCGCCCGACTAACACTGTTCGGCCCCAGCTGAAGTCTGCGACACTAACTCAACTGCTAAGTTTCCCTTCCCACGCTCAAATGTCCTGGCTGGATAATGACTTACATTTTCCCAGAACATTTAATCTAGAAATGTATCCCTTGTTCTTCTTTGTACCCAAACTACTCTTATCTGCAACAAGCCGTGAGAGCTTGGTATAATGAGAATTGTTTTATTCTATCCTGCTCCCACCCTCTGGGCCAGCTAGGAAATAAAAATGACATGAGAAATGTGAACAAGCCTTCAGAGTTATACGTATAATTTAAATGCCAGATGCTGTTTATCACGATCCCTGTAAAGCACTAGCCCTCAGTTCCCGGACACGGGTTTCTTCTTCCCTGTGTGCTCCTCTTCTGGAGCTTGTACCAATCAGAAGTCTTTTTCTTGGTGGTCATTACATCCTGACCTAATTCTTCTGCAATAATAGTTGCCTCTGACTTACTGTAAGAGGGGGAAGGGAGAAGGAGCTAACACTTCCGAAGGTTGTGTCTTTGCGATCTCAGTAAGGCACTTGACAATATCATGTGAACAGCGACCCTCAGGGATGGCACCGCTGCCTACCAGGCTCCGGGCTAAGCTGCCAGCACAGATTAGGGGTTCCCCACCCGCATCTGAACTGGTCAGTAACATTTATTATAAATAAGGAAATGGGTTTCCAGAAGACCAAGAACTGCTTCTTCTGGACATGACTTCAGATGCAGGCTGCCGACTCCTGTTCTTTCAACTGTGTGACCTGCAACAAATCGTTGACTGTCCTATCCCCTTTCCCACTGGACAGCGGACACAACCAAGGCACCCACCACACAGAGTCCTGATGGACAATAAACAACGCAAGCAAAGGTCCAAAGTGCCTCGTTCATACTAAGTGCTCTGAGGAGGCCCCTGAAGTCTGCCCAGCGCTGCGATACATGTGGTTGGAACAAGAATTATTGCCACCGCCGTTATTTTTATGTACCTGAGGGCACAGAACTAGTCAGTGATAGATTAAGATTCCAACCGAGGAGTTCGGAGCACTGGCCCATGTGCCCAGAATGTGTTACGGCGGCAATGAAATGATGGGTAGGGCTCGAGTCCATCAGGGGCAACAGGAAGTGGGTTATCGTGATGTTTGCAAATACAAGGCGCATACAAGAGCACATAGTAGGTATGCAACTTTCCCGTTAGGAGGCCCTGTGAATAGTCAGAAGTTAGCCGCGATGAGTGGGGGTCAGCACCCCAGGCCACGGCAGAATTTGGGTCCCGTGGTGGAAGCCAAAGGGGAGTTTCTGGCTCATGCAGAGGGTTTGAGATGGGCTAGAGAGAGACCAAACGGCGCAGGCGGGACTGACTCAAAAAGTCTTGGGGCCCAGCGGGTGCCAGGGCTGGGTGAGTGGGGTGTGGGTTGTAGGTTCATGGTACAAAGGTTCATTTTTGCAAGAAAATCGTGAAATGTCCTGATGACGTAGAGCGAATGCAAGTGACCACGCATGACACAGCTGTGTGCACACGCAGGGAACGGCAAAGAAGGTCAATTTTGTAGGACTACATTTACCACAATTAAAATGAAATAATGCTTTTTTGACGCCTATAAATTTGCTTCAGAAGTTGCCCATTTTATCTGAGGTGTGAAGGGCGACTATGATAGGGCTTTAGAGAGGGAACTGACATGCAAAATAATTACAGAATTTCCAGCATCTGAAGAATAACAAGCATGGCAGTTTTCATGCTTTTTCTAATAGGCCTCAGACTTAACCTAACGAAAGATATAACGATTCATCGTTTTTTTCTGGCATCCAAGAAATCATCGAAAACATTTCATATATTTAATAAAATCTTCCAAACACAATATAGCAGCAATGACAAAAGTGAGAAAATTGATATCTCCACAAATAAGAGCTATCCAGTTACAGAACCTCAAGCTTCCTCCTCCTCCCTCAAGAATTAGTCACCCATCAGACCTCGCCGGATAAAAATAGCCACTCCAGCAAATTAAGTATCACCAAAAGCCAAGCTCCACATAATGTCCACTTCTAGCCTTAAAATAGTTATTTAGTTGTCCTGTTATTATTTTCTTCAGAACTAAATCACTGGTTCTCAAATTATGCACTTTCAGAACATCTGGGGGCTATACTGACATTTTCCATGCTGAAGAGAAAGAAAAAAAGGCCAGTCTTTCCAACTCAGTGGGGAGAAAAATAGTAGATAAGACTGTTTCCATTTTAAGGTTTCTTCAAAAATATTTCTTAAAGCTCTGGGGCCTGCTTTTGCTCATCTGAACCAAAGAACATTGTTGAAAAATCAGCAAATAGATATGACTAGAAAACTTGAAAAGCGCTGACGATTTCTGCCATTGACTTGTGTGGTTGTGGTTAGGAAGACACTATTGCACTCACTGCAAGAGTAACACGTTTGTTGTTTTGTAGCATTGAATAAATGTTTAGTATTATGTATAGTCACATCGAGACAGGCCACGCAGGTCCCCAGCCGAAGGGATGGGTTTTCTCAGCAAGCCCAAGGGCCTCTGCGCTGAATCACGAGCCCACCCACCGCCAGCCCCATCCGGCTGTGCCTCCTCGCTGCTCGTCCTGTGTTATACTACGTATTTAAATTAAATCATAATCTCAGTAATTCAATTTTCTTGGTTGGCCTGCCAACAGATCTGGTCCAGGTCTGCTAGAGAGCACAAGAGACACCTTAAAATCAAATAAATCTTCCCATGTGGTGACCCCTTCATTCCCCAGTCTTTCAGGTGAGGTGGAAATACTGTGCAACCTGGACAGGTGAGAAGAGGGCTACCTGGCCAGAAGCTGCAGTGCCACTAGGTAAGCTTTATCATGTTTCCACATGTGTGTTTACATATTCAACATAAGTGTGCATGGGTAGCCATGTACCTACATCTGTCTGTTTATCCATCCATCCATTTAGCTGCCTGTCTACCTGTCTGTCTATCTAGCTAGCTATCATCATCATCACCAGTCCAGACAGATAGATAGAAACCTACAGGAAAGTATTCAAATAAAGGATCTTTGCCTTATCTAGTTGATGCAATGTAAGAAAACTCCAGAAAGGGACAAGCACCTAAATATGACTGTGATGATGTCAAAGTAGCCGCCGTGTGTTGTTCACAGGAAGCACAACTGCTAATGCCAGGAGTCCTATGACAAGCCAGACATCTGAACGCCAAGACCAGCGAGAGCACAGGAGACCGTGCGAAACGCCCCAGTGTGGGCAGCCTGGCCTCGGCAGTTTGCCGCTTGCTGTCACTATATTCTCTGCTGAGGTCCGTGCTGTGTGCGCAAGTCAAGCCCTTTAGAAAGCGAGGTTTGATTAGCAATTTTCTAGCCACTGGCTTGAAAGAACAACGTGATTCACCTTACAAGGAGGAGCACCGAGACGGATGTGCTGCCCTGCCCGTTCACATGAGCGCAAATCGCCGCGTCCTCAGAAGCTGCTCGCTGCACAAGAGCTGCTCCCCACCCACCGAAAGAGATTTCTGGTAGATATATTTGCCACATCCCTGAATGAGTTATAACTGAATCAAAGAAAATATGCTGCTAGGTTTAGAACGCCACAGAAATCCCCAGAACGACACACACAATCAGCTCAGCAGAAGAGATACTGAAATATCACAACTTTCTCACTTTTTGGTTTTATTGTGTTAATTGCAATTTACAGATTTTCGTTGCACCGCAAATGTTCAACAAGATGTAAATACCCATTTCCAAAGAGCTGGGTATCATCAGAATCTGCTCTGAATGAATTCAGTCCAAGGGGGTTTCTAAATCTGTGCTGACGATATTTATTTAGCTCACGAGAGAAACCCAAGGCTCGGCGTGAGGTCGTGCACGGACGGGACAGGTTGGCACCATACCTGGCTGCACACGCGAGTTCCAGCTGCTCCCGAGCAGTTATTAGAGCTCAGCACAGAGAATGTTCCATGCAGAGAGCACTTGCAGAGCGCTTGTTCAGTTCCAACGATGCATGTATCTATGTAAATGTGTATTATGTTATTTAAGACTAGATCTGACAGCGAGGACTGACTTTTTAAATGAGGGTAGATGTTAAGATGAAATTGAGAGGCCTCTTATGACATCATCTAGTACACAGAATTCCTGCCACCCACTCTTTCTATTGGCAATAAATTAAAACAGGTAACTTGCGACCATCATTTAGAAGACCTGGTCTCACTGAATAGTCCTGAGATACCATCTTAGTAGAAAACCTACTAAATGAAAAAATATTTAATTATTAAATATTACTTAGATTTGGGAGGAGGGTTTGAAAAGAATGAAATATTTAGAGAGCCTATTATTAAACCGGTATAAATATTTGAAGAACATATTATGTCGATGACAAATCATATCCTTTAGATCTAATCAACTAGCTGTTTTAAATTCCCCTTTATCTAGGTCACATTGCCCCCTTGGATAAAAATAGCTATATTTTAGCTGCTTTATTTCTTGGCTCACTGTCAAACTAAAAAACATGAAGGAGAGAAAGCTAATCCCCCGTGCGCCATCAGGGGACCAGAAGGTCCTCCGAGACCTGCCGGGGCGCGAGGGCGGGCTGGGCGCCTGCGGCCAGCCGGTCTGCAGTCTCGCCTCAGACCAAGAGCTGCACAGAGCACGTGAATGTCACACGGGCAGAAACAGAACGCTCGCCGCGCCCTTCCAAGGGGGCTGCCACACGGCGCTTCGCGTGGCCCTGCTCCTCACGCCCCGTGCCCCCGCCCGGGCAGGGAATGGAGACCAGGGCCCAGGATGGCCGCTCCCCCGTGGAGACGGGCGCCGGGCCACAGAGGGCTGCCGGGGCGCGGGGGCCCGGCCCTGAGGACAAGGCTCACGAGGTGTCCGGCCTGTTCTAGGGGGTCACGTATCGATTAGGAGACAGTGACATTTTTCCTGAGAAGTGTCTCAGGCATGAAGACCCTACACTCAGGAGGGAGCTCTCAGCTGCATCCTGGACTTTCCTGCAAAGGTGGGAGAGTTTCAGCCTTTGTGGATTGTGCTAACAGTCATTTCATGGAAATTATATATTTAACCTAAAAGCGTCAGGAGGGGGCCTCCCTAGTGGTGCAGGGGTTACGTGTCAGCACTATGGAGCTGTCCGTAGCCACTGCAGCACGAGTTCGATCCCCGGCCAGGGAGCTTCCCACAGGGCGCAGCAGACCTCTCCTGTCTCCCCACTGCTCCCTCAGCAGTGGGTTTCACTGGATCCACCTGTTCTGCTCCCCACTCTGTCTCTAGGGTATCCTCTCAACCCCCACACCTCTGGCCTACACCCCAGTTTTTGTATGCATAAATAAATAAATATTTTTTAAATTAACATAAACATCTACCTACCAACGGAGGAATAACCTATGAAAACCTCCCAACAGGCAGAGCACAGTAACTTACTATTAACAGTAGTTTCCTAAAAAGCACCTGGGATGTGTACAGAATTGAGACTTTCTTTCTGTCGAGGTCTTCAGAAAGCCTCATACAACAGTGACGGACAATTGGAGTTCTCTCAACACAGTTTCTCTCCATCTTTGACATATAATAAAACAGTCGAAGGAATTGGAATCACTTGGGAATTAAGCATAAATTCTTAAAATTCCTCACCAATAAGATTAATAAACACTAGGAACTGATTGGCAGATACAGGCAGTTCCTCAGACCTTAGAAATTCAGGGTTTAGCCAAAAGAACTGTCTCGTGAAGCTTCAATAAACCTGCCAGGCCCCGACTGCATCAGTGGCGACTTCTGGGCACAGCTCAAGGTGGTTGCTAAGAGTAAATGGTGGTGGCCCGTGGTCACCCACCCGGACTGTCTAAATACCTCAAATCTCAATATCTACTTTAGCTTTTTATATATGCATGCATGTATATACACATACATACATGCATACAAATATGCATACATACATACATGTATGTTTATGATAAGCACCACAATTACCAGAGCTATCAAAGACATTCTTTTGATTATTTCTGGGACTGGGGGCAAACTAAAGTTCAGGGGAGGTGGTTTGGTCCTATGACCTGTTTCACCCGCGTGGTAAGTACTCACGAAGGTCGGAGGTCACTTACACCTGACCCAGGTTTTGCATGTTGGAAGTTCTAAATGCGAAGCCATGTCACAGTATTGATGCAGGCGGAATGGTCTACACAGAGAATAGTCATCCCAGGTCAAGTTTTAAGAGCTCTCCATCTGGGAGAGACCTTTCTCTGAGGGCTGGGCTCTCATTTCTTTCTTTTTTTTTTTTTTTTTGTAAATCTATATTTTTATTGTTATTTATAGCTTTTCCTTTTTGTATTCCCCTTGGGTAACCCACCACCAATTCACCCGTGACCCATCTCCGTGGTGCCTTGTGTCCTTTTCTACTCCATTTTAAAAAGAAATGGAGTAGAAATGGGCTCTCATTTCTGAAACTGCCTTCCAAACGCCACGGCTTCCCGATGAATAATGCAGACTCCCGTTCAGGGTCCCTTCTGGTCACTTTCAAGCCATTGCCCAGTCATGTCCTCCAAGGGCAGGGCGCTCCAGTGCCCCTCCAAGCAGGCCTGCTCCGAGCTCGCTGGCGGTCATCAGGGAAGGCGCAGGGCAGGGGTGAAATCTCCAGGGACACTGGAAGGCACTGTGGCAGCTCTGCTCTCTCTGAGGTCATCTAGTCAATCAGATCTTTGACCACCACACATAAATTTTTCTCTTCTCTTTTCAAAGAACTCACCAGCTTCCATTCCACTGTGTCGTCCTTGCTTCTGGAAACTCTCTCCTTGTATTCTTGATGTGGGCCTGCATTTTCTGTGCCCTGAACCCTCCTTGAAGCCATTTGTCTTCTTCCTTCTGAGGAATAAGGGGGCTTGGATTTATTTAGTACTTAATAAACTCTAAAGGTACTTGCACATTTTTTTCTGAAGGGCATTAAATAAGTTCACTTGAAAATATTCTTATAACATATGTCATATTTTATCTGAAAGTTTAGATTTGCATCAAATTAGTAATTGAAATTCAAATGATACAATCAAAATAGAAAATTAATACAAATTTTCATCTTTCTGGATGTTTCCAAATCCCAAATTTATAGATTGGTTGGAGATAATTTTTAATGTAATATTTTTGTTAGTATATGACAAGTATTTGGAGTTTTATGTTTAAAATGTTTTGCAATTGAACATGCAAATAGATATTAGAGGGTCCACGATTATGATCATAATTAATGTAGTTGATGACTCAAGTGGATCAGAGGTCATTACATAGTCATACGTAAATATAAACATTTGTATATACCCACATATAAAATAGCTGGTTTCTTTAAAGGCATGTAAATGTATATATGAACATATTTATATTCAAATTTCTATCTATTAGTAGCGAGTATAAAAGAAAACTGAGGTAAGTGGAACATTTGGCTGATCCACTTACGCATTCTGGAGAGTTTCCATACTTGGTGTGAAATAAAGTCCTGTCCTGGTAGAAGTTATTCAGAAAATGTCTCCATTTCCTGAGATAAATTCAACCTGAAACTTATACTCAGTGAGGCTTGGAGGAGGGAGTTATATAAAATGCTACGTAAAAACAAACAAAAAGAAGCCCTTATTAACAATGTAGGAAAGGCATCAGCAGAAGATGATTATGCATCTGAAATTTGCAGCAGTCTTCCCTAGGATATATTCATTGCAAAAAGAACTTCTGTGGTAAAATAATCACACAAAACACAGTAGTTCCATCTCTTCTTGGGTCACGAGCTTGCACATCCGTCTATGGCAAACACTCAGGGAGCCTGGACTTCTGTGCAGAGCTGTGCCTGGAAAAGACCCCCCAAGACCAGCATCCAGCAGAAGACACTGACGATGGCGATGTTTACAGATCACCTCCAAAATCGCTGCCATATTCTACTGTTGCCAGTTAAAAATTAATGGTTACGTGTTAGGGGCTGGAAAATTTCAGGTTAGCTCTACCTGTTCCATTATAAAAAGGCTACTTCCATCTTTGATTTTCTTGCATTAAATGAGTAGCTTGCTCAGCGCATGTGGGGAGAACCACCCCAGGTCTTGCAAGGAGCCCAGCTTTCCAGAGGATAAAAGGTGATGGTCCTTAATTACGGTAAACAGCGTATTGCAGAAGCAGCTATTTGACTTATGATGGATGTTTTATTCTCAGCCTTTGTCAAATTCCAGCTTGATGGATTATTTTGAATTTTCTCATCAGAAACATGAGCTGAAGCAAAGACGGCACGAGAAACGGTAAGAAAATCCTGATAGACACAATAAATCAAAGAGCAGGGCTCTCAGTCATCCACAGGGAACAAGCTTTAAAAGATGCTGAATGTGGACAAATGTCTTTGTTTCAAACCATGATATGGTTATGACTTGAAGTTTTTAATAAAATAATCTTGGGGTTGTTTGGCCATAGGGCGAACAAACTAAGGGTCTGATAAGATAAATCTCAGAGGACGGGTCATCCTAATTACAGCCTTCCATTTCTCAATAAATTCTCTAAACCAAGACAAAAATGACCCTTCAAATTCTCTTGTGTTCAATAAAAACATGTTTATGCCTGAAGTTTTTCTTTCGTTGGCGTTCAAAAATAAGTGTCACCATTTTTATGTGCTTTAAGATCAACTAGGTTGTCAAGGTCATTTTATGTTTCACACCCTGCTAAGGAGAGTTTTTCCCTTAAGTGATCAAGTTCAAGTATTTAACAGTTCACACATGAGGTAATTAATTAGGCCACCCTGTTATGCTTCTAGTCACCAGCCATTAATTGAGTGTCTACTACACTAAGACACCAGGCTAATGACTGCAAGGAGCGTTCCCTTGTTCCCATCCTCTCTCCCGACTTTTCCGGTGCATTTTTTTTAATATTTATTTTATTTATGCATACGGGAGCTGGAGTGCAGGCCAGAGGTGTGGGGGTGAGGGACTCCCCAGAGACAGAGTGGGGAGCAGAACAGGTGGATCCACTGAAACCCACTGCTGAGGGGAGCAGCGGGGAGACAGGAGAGGTCTGCTGCGCCCTGTGGGAAGCTCCTGGCCAGGGATCAAACTCGTGCTGCAGTGGCTGTGATAGTGTCATAGCCCTGAGACTTAACCCCTGTGCCCCCAAGGAGGCCCTTTTCCGTGTATTTTGGGGCCTCGTAATGGCCAGAAACCCCACATCCATGAGGGGTGTGTTGGTGTTGCGGGGTGCTGGAGTTCACCATCTCTGAGCCCGACATCCATTTC
This sequence comes from Scalopus aquaticus, assembly GCA_004024925.1. Lineage (NCBI taxonomy): Eukaryota > Metazoa > Chordata > Mammalia > Eulipotyphla > Talpidae > Scalopus > Scalopus aquaticus. Next base: position 74,422 of record PVIJ01006865.1, read on the forward strand.
GCCGAGTGTTTCTGAACGTTTTGCAAATGCACGTGGCTGCTCTTCTCTTCCCAGGGCTCTAACCAGACTTCTCACAGGAGGAGCCATTGCTCTGCCCCTTTCAACGACTAGGAAAGTGGAGTGGGTGCAGCAGCATCCACTCAGCTGGGAGCCCCATCTTGACTAGAGTGAGGACGGGGTCTCCCCTCCCTGTCTGTCCGGAGAAGTCTCCAGCTCTGACCTGAACAGCCCCGGCTCCTGCACACATGTCAAGCACCCCGGTGGCTCCGTTAGTTTTCGGAGCCTACAGCCATGGCGACTGTCCACGCACCCGCCTTCCCCATCACCGCTCTTCTTGGTCCCCGGCGCTGATGCTGCTTTGGCCGCTCGCCAGCCTGTGAGGAACTGGGGGTGATTTCCTTTGCCCCGACACCCCACCCCGTGCGTATTCCCGGAGAAACCATCCTTGGTTAGTTCTGGCAGCAGATAAGCTTTGGGGTCCTCCCCTTGTCTCGCAGAGAAGGGGCTGCAGGTCGTGCTGGCCTCGGGGGCTGGGAGCGCCATTGCAGACAGCAGCCGGGCGGACTCGGGCCAGGCTGCCCTGCACCTGCGTGAGTCCACTCAGCACATTCCCCCCAAGCCGGACTGAGCACCTACTGCGTGCCAGGGACATGGCAGGCCTCTGTGGACTCAAGCGTGGGTAGGAAAAACCCAGCTTTCTTAAGGATGTGACAGATTTTAGCACACACCGGCATGTCAACGCGACGGGCCGGTGCCCGAGGTGCGCGCAGCCCCTGCCCAGCAGACACAGTCTACCCAAAGTGCCGCGGACGAGCGCACGCGCCAAGGGAGAGACCTCAGCGGCAGCACCGATGGCGGCTCCGCGCACGCACCTGCCAGGGACTTTCTGGTTCGCTTTGAAGCTCATGATGGCATCATCGGCCACGTTTTACAGGAAACCGGGTCTCGGAAAGCTCGTGCCTTTGGCGACCCCATCAGAGTCTGCTGCACCCGGGCTGGGGCTCCTTCCCGCAGCGCGAGCTCCCGCGCAGTGTCCGCTCAGGGAGCGCCCTCCTCACGCCCTGGGCAGACACCAGCAAACTGAGGGTGCAGCCCGCCCCGCCTGCTGCCCAGCGCGTCCCGCCTGCGTTCTGGAGCTCCAGTGACATCCTTTCAGCGAATGATTAGGTCCAAGAGAATGCAATGCAAATTCAAGAAATTCAGAAAAAGAGAAAAATCTAGGGAGAGAAGGAGGATGATGGAGGAAGGAGGAAAGGGAGCGAGAGAGGGAAAAAGGGAAGGAGGGGAGGTGAAGGAAGAAGGGAAGGAGGGAGGGGAGGAAGGGACTCAATGATTGTTTTGAAGACCCAACAAGACCTAGCACTTCGTTTGCAGTCCTCACACTCAGACGGCTCACTACTAATATTTGTTGGTTGAAATAAAGAACTAGGGGGAAGGAGAAAGATTTTTTAAAAATGGCATTGACAGAGTGCAGTCTAAAGCTTCCTCTTCGGGGTCACCTGGCTATATTTGGTGTAACTTCTGTGGACAGAAAATTAACGCTAAGTTCAACCCAAAGTTCAAGAGCACAGGCTTTGAAACTGCTGTTCCGCATTAAACCCCCTCGAATTACTTTCTTACGTTATTATTCTTCACATCATTTTCTTAGATGATCTGACATGATTTGTGTTTATGCAATTCAATGAGGTGAGTTAAGAAATAGTCAAAACAATTTCTAAATTACAAGTGAAATAACATCCAGCCTTTTCTTCCCATCGCTTGAATTAGAGGATCATATTTCTCTTTTTTAAATGATAAACTATAGATATCTGGGTCAAAATCTTGGTGGATGTTCCAGAATTGTCTCTTACCCCATAGAAGCACATCAGGGTCGCCACACACTGCCCTGACCATCTCTCACTGGTGTGCATAACCCGGCCCGCTCTGTCCATCAGATGCCCTTACATAAATGCCCTGATTTGCTGTGATTAGTTTTACAGACTCTTCTACACATTAATACAAAATTAAAGGTACACTACTTAGTCTAAAATTAAGATATTTTTAAAGAAGGATTTAGAACTATCAGGGTGTCATTGGCTGTCACAGAAATCTAGAGTTCTAGATGCTTGAATCTAATTATTTCATTAAAATATTCCACACTGCCTCCATAGCTAATTTTCTTTCCTAGGTACCCATGCACACAAAGCACAGCAATAAGAAATCTCCCAGATATTTCAGAGGATCAGATTAACTGGTGTAAGGCTGATGTCAATTTGTTTTAAAATATTTGCCAGAAAGGTTTTGAATAGATGAGCGATGATGAAGGAGGGGGCACAGCTGCCATGCAGGCACAGGTAGGGAGAGGTGTTCTCTTCCGCATGAGGAAACCCAGTAACGCTAATAGCAACAAGACAGCTGCTTTGGGCGGAACCTTGACAACTGTCAATAGGAAGCTTAAATCGATCCGTCCCACTCTGCACAAGGTCCTCAGAAACTGACTGCAGAAAATTAAAATCCTGACAGGGCCAACTAAATCTGTGCCCTATATTGCTGACATGATATCAGCTGGATAGGAGCAAATTTTAATTTCAGATCCTAATTAACATTAATAGAGCGCAGTTCTGTTTCACGAGGGTCAACACGCAACGACTGTGAAAGCCTCAGCACTGGGCATAAGTCCAGGGCTGATATCAAGAAGTCAGCTCCTAGGTACTTCCTCTCCCAGATGAAGAAAGTACATTTGTGTTGAAGAACAATATAGAGCAACAGTTTTTATGCATAAGTGTTTCTTTCAGTTTGCAAGACTCCCTTTTTTTTCCACTTGGATAAATTTATTATTCACTTAGCATATTATAAATTGGTATGCTATATAGATATTTGTAGAAAAATATGTTACTACCACAAATAGAAATGATAAAATCGGTCTTTCCAATACATGTCTCTGGGGTATTTTTATATATTACTAAAGCCTACATCTAATTTAGCTGTATATACTACAGACTGTCAAAATGCAAACCACTTTTACAAACAATACCAAAATCCTATCATTACAAACTATACTCTCATAAATATCTTGCATATAGATTTTCTAATCATTACTTGGGAATGAGTTAAGGTTTTAGACTAAGTTAGGCAGAAAATCAGATATTTTTATCTGACTTTTCCTCTACCCCTTCTCTTATTTTCATTTCCTGTGCATATCTAAAATTGACTCAAGCACATGACATATAGAGACATACCCATTGTAACCAAATAAAGATGATAATGACATCATAATCCTGTTGCTACATATTAAGGGACTTGGGTATAATAATGTGGAGCAAAATTTAAATCTTCATTTACATAACATAAATGGAGCATATTGTAAGTTACTGAGTATGTCACTGATGGGGGTGGGGGGGTAACCCTAACAGACAGACTTCAAACAATCATTCTCCAGGCAGACATTACAAATAGTCCTGTATGTTTGAGAAGAGTAATTCTCTCTGCTTTATGTGTTAATAGGTCCAATGGTGTAATGTTTGAGATGGCCTTGACTACATAAGTCCAGGAAATTCCTTAGCACCATTTTAAAGAAGTCTAAGCATGTTCTCTCATCTACTGTACACAGTCTTCTCAATGAGGACATGCCACCATCAACTTCTACTCAAGAGTCAAACACCTACCTGTGTCATTAGCACCTCAATGCAGGTGTGATTCTCTTGGCACAAATCCCTTCTATGCTGTGACCTGAACACAGGTAATATTTTAGGGTGTCCAAGATACAGTTCCTCCTTAACAATATAACGTATGGATTATGATCCCCACACGTCCCTCTAATCTCACAGAGGAGAAGGTGTTACACTGACTGCAGATTCTAAGCACCTTCTGACTCTTTACTTCCATGCAGGAAAAAAAAGCATGATTCTGAAATTTCTTCATTACATTCGCTGCATAACTACACATTTAGTTGAGAAATGGTATACTTTATTTCACCCTATGGGCAATTAAATGTGTGATTAGTGAGGACAGAAGCAAATTTATACACAAATAAAGCATCTTTCACAGTCTTGGATAAACTCGTTGCCAGAGTCCTCTTGATGAGCTGGCACCAATTCTGTCTAACTCCTGCCGGTGGGCACGTTTAGTTTGACCATCTAAGACTGTTTTGGTCCAGGTCCTTGGTCTCCTACGCCAAAATAAAAGGACTTGTTCAAACCTCAGGAGCTTATTAAAAAAAAAAAATTGAAAACAGGTTGATTGCTTTAAAATACATGTTTGCTGTTATTCCATGATTTAAAAGATTTCATAGATGTATAGAGAAAGAAATAGAGAGAGATAGTTAGAAAACTCACCCCTTCTGTAACAGTTTTAGATTGCAAAGATTCGGAACTAAGAGCATAAACTTCAAAGTGACCTAGAGAAAGAAAGGAAGGGCTTCATTGTAATGGATGACCTAGTTTCCGATACGAAATATGCCGCTGAGTGCCAGGGCCTGTTAGCGACAGCCTTAAAATTCTCTCTGCCTTTAGGTGTTTCCTTAATGCACCAGTGATGTGGCTTCATACTGACCCGAGTGATTTGCGAGAAGATGAAATGCAAGGTATCACGTTATTCCCACTAGCAAACACATTAAAAAATTGAAGTGCTGAAACATTCCAGATCAAATTAAAGAAATTATCTCAAAAGAGAATCATAAAAATGGAATGATTGCTGAGGTACATCAATTTTGGAAGTCAATTAGGTGTTATGTCCATCGCTTAAATATGATTTCATAAAATTTTAAGTGATAGCAACATGTGATGTTATGAGTTTTATAAAGCAATGAATTGATCGCTCATGTATCATCAGCGATGGTGTCACGATGTGATCTCCTGTCCTAAAAGCCAAAATGACTCCGTGAACCCAGTGGAAAGAAAAATGTGAAGTTGACCTTGAAAATATTCCTTACAAAAGGAACCATTGACCTCCCACCGTAAGAGTTCCCAATAAAACGGAAACGGTCGCGTTTTCTACCACATCTCAACCAAGTACAAGTAATTGAAAATGGCTTCTTTCCATCATCTTTTTCTAACCCCAGAAGTTTAAATGCAAAAACTCAATAACATACTTAAAAACTGCTGATTCATAGATGTTATGCTTTCCTTTCAAAATCTTTCTGATAAATTGTATCACTTTGCTAGTAGACACTCTATCCTTCTTTTTCAAAGTTAAAACAATTTTTGGCACATTCCTCTCATTTCCTGTTTTGGTGAATTCTGATAGATGTTTAAAACTCTAAATATCAAGCCAGCCAGTAGACACATATGAAAGTACCTAACAATGACATATCCTTCCAAAAGGACATAGTGCTGTGTTTATAGTTTCTTTTATTATCAGTCCCCTCTTGCATATTATTCATGAATTCAGTCATAAAATATTCAATTCGTAAGTGTGATTTCATGGATTTGGGAGTTTGCTTACTTAGCTTCATAACACATTTTGGTCATGGCAAAGCATCACTCGGGACGTCGCTGGACGTCATGTACGACTGGAACGCACGCTGGCTCAGCCCTCAATCGTGCACATAAATGCTGAATGCTGTGTCTCTGGCTGGTTCTACAAGAGGCAAAAGCAAGTCAGCCAAAACACAGGGTCAGCACTTCAGATAAATGACCGGCAAACGTCTAAATGACACATAAAGGCAAGAACATTTTCAAGACGAAGGCACATTAATTTTCACCTAAAAAAGAAAACCCAGTGTCCGCAGACAGTTTCTACCAAGACAGCACTTGCAGGTTTTATTCTTCCGCCCTGCCGTACCTGCACCTGGTCTAGTGCCTCAGTGATAAACAAGCCAAAAACCTCCGATGCCTTCGTTCCACAAACAATAACACATGCAGGAAGCAAATGTTTTCTAGTTTTTTCTAAGTCCTCACAAAGTTTCCTTTCATCCTGGCTCTTCATCTTCCTTCTGTGTCAAAGAAGACATACTTGTGCTTGTTTTCAGACAAGCCTCTCCGTGGACTTTTGGCCTCTGCCATCTACCTCTGCCGCTCCCCTTCCCTCTTCTCTGCCCCACTCTGCTCCTCCCCACAGTCAGGTGTCCCCATGTCTCCTGCATCCACAAGGACCACCTCACACTATTAACCCAGCTAACACACTTCACCAAGAAAGTTTTCCATAAAGTAATTCGCACCCACTACCTTCACTTCCTTACGATTTCCACTTTCCTAAAGAGGATCAAACTAGTTCCTTGTCCATTTATCTACTGTGCAGGAATTACTGTCTCCAAGGTCAACAACCGCTTCCCAATGTCAAATCCATCTACAGAGTACTCAATAACTCCGAAGCATTTGACATTTCCGACCAGCCACGGGGCCATGTGCTTCCGGGACCCTCGTGATGACTCAGCACCTGCCTCCCCTTCCACGCCACTGATAAGTCACCTCGGCATCTCTTCATCTCTTCATTCCTCACTCGATGCTCAGCCGCATTGAGGACAGTCTCTCCCAGACTGTGACACCACCTCTTCTCCTCACTCTTACAACCTCACCTGAAGTCACTCCCCTCATCTCTGTCCTGGTTCCGATCTCTTTACTGAGTTCTATATTCATTTTTCCAATAGCTTCTTTGACACTTTGACACTTTTCTTGACACCTCAAACTGCAGAGAGATTAAACAAGTTTATCGTGTGCGACAAAAAGCATCTACTTCTTCCAACACTGTCTTGGCCACCTGCTTGATAGCTCTCGCCATAATTTGAACTAAGCCTTAATGTCTGAGGTTGTTCAGTCACTGATTACTGTCCATGCTGAGTTCACAATCTTCTCCATGCTCTTTTTACACCAGCCTTCAAATGAGGTCCTGTGATAGATTTCTCCAGGGACTCCCCAGAAGGGTGTCGCGTCTGCTCTTGACCCCCTTCAATCTCTTGGCCCCCTACAGTCAGATTAACTTTTGTATCATTCTCTACATATACCATTTATTTGTTCTCCCACATTCTCCATTTATGAAGCACCTGTGACCTCACATATAAATCAGTGTGCAAATGTGTCCTGTGATGCGGGAGTCATGTTCCACCCTTACTTAGAAATAGCCACTCCAGAGAAGAATCCAAAATCCTACTTATAAAATTTAGGGTTTTCAGCAGGTGAGCTTTCAGACTATTCATTCCTTAAATCAGTACCCATCCGCAGAGCTCCAGGCCCACTGGGTCTCTACTGAAACACGGTCTGCAATTTCAAATTTGCTTTCACTCAGGCTATTTTCTTAGAGGAATGCTATTTTCCTTACGTCCACTTAAGAAAGTCAACCCGGGGCCTCCCTGGTGGTGCAACGGGGTAAGGCTCAGCACTGTGAAACTATACGCAACCAGTGCAACATGAGTTTGATCCCCAGCCAGGGAGCTTCCCACAGGGCGCAGCAGACCCGTCCTGTCTCCCCGCTGCTCCCCTCAGCAGTGGGTTTCAGTGGATCTGCCTGTTCTGTTCCTCACTCTGTCTCTGGGGAGTCCTCTCACCACCCCATACCTCTGGTCTGCACCCCAGCTCTTGTATGCATAAATAAATAAATCTTTAAAAAAAAAAAGTCAACCATCCCATCAAACCCCAAGTTAAATGCCAAGATTTAGAACTGTCTCTGATTCCTGAATCAGAAGTGATTCACTCAATCATAAAAAATATATCTTACCTCTCTTTTTCAATTGCCACATTTTATGTTGCTTGACATCAAATACACAAGGGGGTGTGTGTTTGTGTATAGATATACACATTATGTACATGTATCTGTGAGCATATATGTCTGTGTCTATACCCCTCTATTAAACTCTATTAAACTATGAGCTCCCAGAGGACAGAAAATATATCTTGTTCATCTTTACAGCACTTTAAAATATAAAATATATGTTTTGCTTAGGCAAAACTTAAATCCTTTTGCATTTTTGCATATTTTCACCTTGGATTGCTACCTGGCATTTAGGAAAGTCAATCATAGCCGGCTAGTGGAAAATTTTCTCTATCCAATGTTTTCATAAGGCATGAGAAACAGAATCTGAAAAGCAGAAAATGTTTTAAAGCTGGATATTATGTAGTAGCTGATAGCTAAACATAATTATTAATTGCAGGATTTAAAAACTGATAAAATCTACATATGTTCCGTGAAAGAACAAAACCTCAGCCTTTCAGCAAGATGCGGTGAAATAATGAAAAGTCTGCAGCAGGGGGCCACGGGGCACAATGGAAACGTGAAATTGCCGAGATACCACCCGAACTCTGACGTGCAAACGCCGCTAGCGTCGCAACGAACTAAGCGTTTCCACTGAAACAGCATTGGTCTATCACTCAGGAGACACCGCTAAGATATGGAGAGCTACTTTGCTCATCCGGCCCAGTGGCAAAGTGTCCGACAGGAACTTTGCTGGGGAACGCGATGAGGGACGCAGCGGCGGGCAGCAGGCCTGCAAGGCGAGACTGCTGGGCACACGCTCTGGGGCCGCTTACCGCAAGCCCGGGCTGGTAAAAGCTGGTCAGGCCACGATGGTGTGAGGAATACGGTCCCGGGAGCAAGGGGACAGGGAAGGGAACGTCGTGACCTCACGTCGAGAGACTCTGCGTCAGGAAAGTGTGACGTGAGCACAGGCAGAGCATCGAGCGCACCGCGGAGACAATGACGTCATCGGGTCAGCAGCGGCCCAGGCGCCCCGGCCTGCCTCGCGATCCGGCTGCTCTCCGTAGGTGCCACGGAACGCTCCGCTGTGATCTCAAGCCAAAGCTTCCATTTTCAAGGAATAGATTATGGAAATTTTTCAACAACGCTACATAATTTATCTCTGTGCATAATATTACAGGAATGTATCAGAACGCTTATCCCGCCCTGGCCTTACTGGGATCCGATTAGCAACTCTTAATAAATAATCATTGCCGCACAGGCTTGGTCAAATTTTCATGAACTGTGAATTGTGGGCTTTGAATAAATATGCTTATTTGTATGTTCCATTTGCCCACAACAAAAAACCAAAGCTGTAATTAAGTTGCTAAAAAATGACTTATATTCTGCAATAGCACTATAGGTCTCAAAGTTTAAAGGTAGTTGATTAGGAAACAAAGGCCTATGACATTACTTGATGGATTGATAGATCGATGAATGACATACGGAGCTATGAGCCTACCTAGACAAGACAGTTCTATTTTGGAAAGTACATAAGATAAATTTTGGGAAAATAAACCTTGTTTTAATGTTGGCTCACTTATGGGATTTTGCATGTGCTTAAAGTAGTTGTGATATATCGTGTGCAGTTTATTACACGCGGCACATGTTACAGATCGGTAACTGCATGTAGGTGTCAACTGATATCCCGTGTCCGCATCTACATCTATTCTGCCAGTTGGAGAAGAGGGGAACTGAAGTCACAGCGTACATCTGGGTTCAGGGAGAATCTCTTCGAAGCCAGATGACAGCAGCTGAGGCTGAGGAACAGGGCGGATGTGCCAATGTTCGCATGAGAAGCCGCGAGGAGACAGACCCCTGGCTGGGTGGGCCTCACGGTCACGGCCGTTTCTCACTCAGGAACGGGGAGAGGAATTTGATGGGCCACGCGCCTGGCCTGTCCCCCTCAGTCCTTCTCCACCCCAAGCACAAATGTTCTCTCAGGGACCCATGGGGTCAGGCCCTCCCTCCCTCAGTGCAGGTTCCGGGAGAAGGAAGACATTAGGGCTCACTTAGCTTGTTCAAAATTTTGTATGGATGAACTCTAGGCTACACTTTAGGCTGAATAATACAGTTTGAAACTAAAAGGATGGAGAAAGATGTACCATGCAGACAGCAGCCGTAAGAAAGCTGGATTTGCTAGCAGAACAGCAAAGAAAACTGACTCTAAAACCAAAATAATTTCAAGAGATAAAGAGGGAGATGTTGTAATGATAAAAGGGTCAGCCGATCACAGAGATTTAAGAATCATAAATAGGCACCTCTAAGCGCGGAGCCTTGGGGAACATGCAGCAGAATCTGACCTTGAATTCCAGGCAACGGTTTTCCAGATGTGACAACAGAAGCACAAGGGGTAAAAGAAAAAATAGATAAATTTGACTTCATCCCAGTTAAATCTTTTATGCTTCAAAGGACACCGTAATGACATTGGAACACGGACTCAAAGATGATGGGGAAATATTTTGCACATCATGTATCGGATCTAGAGCTGATTGTTTCCGAACTATACAAAGCACATTTACAACTCAATTATAAAAAGATAAATAACCCAACTAAAAACTGGGCAAATAATCGCAAGAGAAATTTCTCCAAATACGCAGATGGCCACGAACGCACGGAGCAGCGAACCACGTCTCCGCGCATGGGGCAGCGGGAGACCGAGGCGGGGTGGGCGGCCCCTCTCGCCTCTGCGGCGCCACTGCAGACCGACAGGCGGTCACAGGACAGAGGGACTGGGGAGCCGGCGCCCCCCGCGCGCAAGCGGAACCCACTATGGGTGTGCAAGCCTCAGAATGCAGAACACAGCCCAGAAACCCCACTCTCAGGGTCCGATCCTAGCCGGGCACAGGAAGTGCATGTCCACACAGACGCGTGTACAATGTCCAGCGCGGCCGGCTCACCACAGGGTGAACCACCCCAGCGCCCAATGGATTTTTATTTTTTAAAGATTTCTTTATTTTGCATACAAGCTGGGGTACAGGCCAGAGGCGTGGGGCAGCGAGAGGGTTCACCAGAGACAGAGCGGGGAGCAGAACAGGCAGATCAGAAACACACGGCTGAGGGGAGCAGCGGGCGAGGCAGGAGAGGTCTGCCGCGCCATGTGGGATTCTCCCCGGCCGGGCGTCGAACTCGCGTCGCCCCTGCCGACAGCTCCACAGCGCAGCGCTTAACCACTGTGCCACCAGGGAGGCCCCCAATGAATTTTTAAAAAGGGGCATATCCATGCTATAAAACGTGATCTGGTGACACCACTGATCTCTGTGCTGATTCAAATGACAACACCATCAACCTGGACAGAAAGAACCAAGTCACACAAAATCACACACTGCAGGATTCCATTTATGTCAACAATTTTAAAACTGGCAGGTCTGCAGAGACAGAGGGAGACTAGTGTGGTCTGGGCTACAGTGTTGCGGGGATGCAGGGGGTGGCTTCAGTAGAAACAGTGTTTGCTTCAGAGGGAAGGCTACACCCTGACTCAAACACGTTCCAGCATGGCCGGGGTGATGGAGGCAGTTGTGTGAATGCACTGTCCATCATTTCATCACTGGGATGGGCACTTCCAAAGGGTTAATTGGCTGCTGCGTGAATTATACTGCAACAGAGCAGTTATTTATAAAGATTATTGGCAACAAAGTGTGTGGTTATCTACACAACAAGATGGATCGAGCTATTTAGTGTTAAACAAAACAAAAGCGGCTTAAATTCAACACACAACGGGACTATATCGCATGCTGTGTTTATTCAGTCTGTCCACCTCATTCATGGAGGTAATTTTGTCCTGCCAGCACAGAAGTGACCAGGCAAGAAAAGAAAAACCAGGTCAGAGCCTCCCTAGTGACGCAACAGGTTAACTCTCAGCCTATGAAGCTATCCAGAGCCACTGCAGCACGAGTTCGATCCCCAGCCAGGGAGCTTCCGACAGGGCACAGCAGACCCCCTCCTGTCTCCCCGCTGCTCCCCTCAGCAGTGTGTTTCAGTGGATCCACCTGTTCTGCTCCCCACTCTATCTCTGGTGAATCCTCTCACCCCCCACACACGCACCTCCGGCTTACACCCCAGTTCTTACATGCATAAATAAATAAATCTTTAAAAAACAAAACAGGTCAGCTCACCCAGCTGATACAGTCATGAGTGCCATTTCCGTTTATGCCAACTTCTTATTCTGTTGTACATGTGGACTTCTCCTTGGGGAATCTAACTCAAATGTCTTTGTAATTTTTAAAAATTTCTTCAGAATTTAGCTATTCTTCTGGTGGAGTGCCAAAAAGAGAAAAAGAACCTGCTATAATATCAATATCAATAGATGAGAGGCAAACATGTAGTTTTACTAAATTTCTGAAATAAAAGTAAATAGGCAAACAAATAGATATGAGTCCTTCTCAGAAGATCACTGAGAACATATCTCAAAGCTAAAAGCAGAAACACAGTCGCTGAGCAGACTGCCGTGGGGTCCACGCCCTGGAAATGGCGGTTTGTGCAAAATGTCACATTAAAGGTTGGGAAAACCAGAGATTGAACCAGCTGCCTAGTCTGTAAAATGTTATCTAGAAAAATGTTTCTAAAAGTATTTTTAGCATGAAACAAAGATCTGGGATATTAGACGTACAAACAGGTTAATGACACACAAGCAGCGTTATATAAAGAAACGTACGATTTTATCTTCCAGATGTTCTTATCTTTTAAGCATTCGCAATGGGGAGTATGACAATTTTTATCCCTGTAAATCTCTAGTTTCTCTTTTCTCTCCTCTTAAAGTAACCTTTCTTCCTTTTTAAGATAATTCATCCATCTGTGCCTTTTCTCCTAATTTTAAACGTGTTTTCAACTTCTAACCACCCATGGAGGAAATCCCATCCGTACGCTCCAAACCCTTTAACTCCATGGCACCCCTAGTGCACATGACCCCTCTCCACAGCCCAACAAACTACTCCAAAGGACGCTGTCCTTGAGTCCACGCTTCCTCAGCACAGCATCCTGGGTGATCTAGCTTCTGTTGGCCTATGTTGCACTGTATTCACACGTCTAAATGTTCTTGTTTTCTGTATCCATCCACTGTCCATCCATCCATCCATCCATCCACTGTCTGTCCATCCATCCATCCACCATCCATTCAACATAGATTTGTTCATTGTCAGTTTCTCCAGCAGGTATTGTGAACATAAACTCTTTGCTCTCAAGGAGCTACTTCGTGGTAAAGATAGACTGGTACTAGAGGATCAGATCCTCTGCTTGAATCCTCCCTCTAAGGTGGACAGGGGTCAGCGCTTTCTTTCCTGTAAGGTAACTAGTTATCATTTGCCAAGTTTACCCCAACACTGTCTCTTGTATTTGTCACCTCTTTTTTCCAAGCATAAGCTCCAGCTCTCTACCTGGCTAAAATCTACTCATAAATTGTGGTCAAATCAACCTTTATAAAATGCAACTTACCCTCCTTTACTACTTACATATTAGTCACTCACCATTGGTCACCGTGTAAGCTCTGAACTTAAGTGATTTTAGGAACATGTTATCTGTTCTTTGGCAGTGCATTTCCACAAGGAGAAACTGGTCTCTA